>OVAN01003603.1:3263-28495 GCA_900406275.1 Anastatica hierochuntica
CAGGAACAATGCTTCCTCTTTTGGACACAAGAATTGCAAAGAAATCCCCAAGCTCCGAGATTCTTGTCATTTAGGTTATCTCTTCTCGACCAGGTTTTGAAGCTTCGCATATAGTCGATCATGGTCAATCACCATAACAATTATATTTGTCCGCAAGCAACTAGAGCATCCGAGTGCTAGAGCTAGCATCAATGGCTTTCGGATAACTCTCGCAAGGCCACATGAAATAACCTTCAGAGCGATACGAAACAACCAAAAGCGATGGAGAACTGCGTCGCTTCGGAGAAATATCTAAACGCCGATTGATGCCAAACCTACGAACGAGTCTTGGAACCGATTGACGACTGAACTAGAGGCCGATCTAGACATCGATTGGAACCAAGACCGGAGGTCCGTCTTGGTGCCAATTGGCGCTAAGACCAGAGCATGGTCTTGGCGCTAATTGGCATCAAGGCAGAAGGTCTGTCTTGGCACCAATTGGTGCCAAGACCAAGACATGGTCTTGGCACCGGTTGGCGCTGAGACGCGGATAACATTCAGCTGTTGACTGAACCACGTCCTTTCCGATCGTCATTTCCTTCGAATCATCACTTGATTGTCTCTCGTTTCGTCTCGATTGGAGTTTCCGTCAAATCGTCAAGATGATAGTCGTAAGGATTCGTACTTTTCGTGGACTTCGTATCGATCTTGTAAAACGACGACGGTTAACTTAAACACCGGAAGAGTCTAAACTATATGATCGGCCTTATCGTTCCACGAAACTATTGCCGCTTGGTCTTACGAGAAATGGTTTCCCGCAGTAAATCATAAAGATCACTTAGCCGCGAATTGGCCCGAAAGGGCCCAAACCGCGATAACGGTCCATTTATGATTCCGGGCGAGAATCGGCCCATCTACGATGAGGGTTTGCAAGGGTTTCGCGAAAATGTTAAGTTTCGAGAAAATAAGGAGGGATCTCGAAAAGATATATGCAAATCAGGGAAAAAGGAACATTTCCACGAGAAGATATGCACAAATCGGGGACGAAAAAGGAAACGAGCCGAGCCCACGAAGATCTATTTAAAGGGTGCGAAGGAGAACGACGAAAGATATACAACACAATTTTCGTCACCACAAACACTCAAAAAACTAGGGTTCTTACTTTGTTTCGTTAGCGAGCTGCATCTCAACTAGGTTACGAGTCTACGCTGTAGTTCTAGGGATTCGTCGCCAACAGTTCTTGCAGCCACGACTTAAACACCGGTTGCATACGCTCAAACACGTATTCGAATAAGATCCCTTTTCCTTTCTTCGTTAACTGTGTCTTTCGATTATTTTTCTTCGTATTCGTGCACATTTTGATCTACGATTTACTTTCGTATTCATGTTAACTTATCCTCACGAGTCTCATTACTTTATCGTTGTTATATGCATCTCGCTTCGTAATATGTTTCGTATTGTTTTTACTTTTGTTGTTCATCTTGTTCATCTCAATTTCGTCATATGAATCTCGTTAACCTAAATATCGCAGACTGTTTGCATATTCGTTTTACTCACGCTTTTTGTTTGATCTTACTTCGCAGCTTAGTTTCGTAACTTTAACTCTATTTCTCGTGTTCATCATCTGATCTCATTGCTTTTTGGCCACAGAGAATCCGTGAACCACGTAAACATTGACAGTGAGAATTTCGGTTCCCACACTTTTCTTAGTGTGGTGAAGAAGCCAAAGGCGTAGAGCGAGGAAATGTAAAAGTAATCCGCAAGTCGTGATTCAAAATGAAGATTTCTTGGATGGAGAAAGTCTTGATTACTTTTTCTCCAACTGAGAAATTGAAGTTAAGATTGAGAAACCGCCTATTTGGAATCATGATGCTTCGATGATTACTTTTATTTTAGTTTTCAACAAAAGATAAAATTGTTGAGTACAAGATCGAACGTAAAGGCCTCTCAAAACCTGTTACAAGAGTTAGGAGTGTGATCCCAAATGATAAGATGAAACCCGAGCCTATGCGTATTGAAGAGATCATGGGATGGGTCCTAAGGTTCGAGCTCGTGGACAAAGGAGCTAAGAGCCTCGGTGGTTCTCACTCTACCTCCCATTATTTCTCCAAAAATACAATGTCAAGCTTAGAGACATTAAACAAGCGCACTTGGGAGGCAATCCCATGTGTATTCTTTGTAGATACAAGTTTTAATCGCTTTTCATTTATTTCTTCAACTCGATAAAGTTGGCTAAGTTGGGTTTTTGATTTGTTTTGATAGCTCTTGGATAGTATTGCTAAGTCTAAACCTATCTTCTTGATTCATTGGTTGAACTTCCACTTAGTGTCACCTAGGGTTTCTTGGAAAACAATGATAAAACTTTTTGGAAGAGAAGTATATTTCGAGAATGCATGATAGTTTAGATTGATTTGTGAGCTAATTGAATTGGAATGATGAGTTTGATTATCCCATAAGTATAAACTTGATGTATTGAGTTACTTTAATTCAAGATAAGCAAGAAAATGTCTTGTTTATACACTTGGTAGCTTAGTTGTTTGCTTGGGGGGCACTTGAATGGTATATGAGCTAATTTGTAGTATTTTTTCATTGCAGGTGCCAACTCTCATTTCACTTCACTCAATGAACTCCACTGGTTGAACATTCTAGTTCAAGGTACCAATGTCCTATCATTGTACATAAAATTTTCCTTTTGTTTTGTTGTGATTTGGTCTCCTTCGTCGGGTCTACTCAATCACCGAGACGGTAATAAGTAACTCCTGGGGAGGATAATGTTTGCTAATGTTATTTTTAGTTGTTTTTTCTTCCCTCTCAATTATCATTTAGTTGAACTTAATTGTGAATAGATATGGCACATAAAAACATCAAAAATCGAAAAATTTGAAAATTTTCCAAAAAACAATCATGTAGTTGCATTTCACACATTTACGTAGGTTGTTTATGCATTTGAAGAGAATGATTAAACCACCTTGTAAGTGGATTGTGTTTAGGAATTCAACCAAGACCCTCGCTAGAAATAGTATGTAGATTGAGCAAAGCCGAGAAAATAAAAAATCCATGCTCGGGACTCCCGGTTTAATTGTTTACGTTTAAATGGGATTTCTCTCCATTGTTTTTACACATGTGTGCACATAAGATGAAAAAGAAATGCATGGAGAATCAAGGAGATAAGTTAAGGGTGTGGTGCTAGACTAAAGATGAGTCTGGTCACTCAGGATTACCGAAAAGGATGGTGGAAAAAGAAATGGAATGGGAATGTAATCCTGAATGATGGGTTTGATTCCTGATTTTAAGTTCCTAGATCAAAGCATTTAAGTTCATTAGTAAGCCAAATAAAATAGAGTTGATAACATTTCAGAAAAAAAATCTGAGTTCCAGAGATTTCTAGTGGGGAGTTTGGTCATGAGTTATTCTGGATTTCGTGCGCTAAAAGTCCAAATAAAATGATTAATGAAAATATAAATGAAGTGCAATGCGCAGAGATAATAGTCTAAAATCATCATAAAACATAAACAATCAACAGCTGACTCAATAAAAACATCAAAATGACTCAAACAACACCAAAAGAAAAAGAAAACATAAGTAACCTCCCCCAGACTTATCTCACACCGTCTCGGTGTGGAACAAATTCAAGGAAGGGGTAAGTAGCAAATAAAAAGAAAAAATAAAATCAAAACGAAAAAGAAAGGGAATAAGCAAACTTACCTGAAAACGTGTGATGTAGTCGAGTAATTGAGACAGAGATCAATCGATCCTTGGATAGGGATCGATCGATCCCTGTCCGTCTGTCTGGTGATCTTTTTTCTGCAATACAAAGGCTAAAAACGTAAAAAGCACCAAAAACCAAAACACGAAAGCCCAAAACACTACAAAGCTAACTAAAATGAAAAATAAAATTACCTAGTGGATTCCCTTCCACTCAACGCTTGTTTAAAGGCACGAGCCTGACTGTAGTGTAGATGGATCAGTCTGGGAGGGTCTTGGAAATCGCTCCAAAGCAAGCTCCACCAGCGAAAATCTTTAGCTCAAGGATGCTGCTCATAGCCTTCTTTATAGAAGTTGCTCCTTTCTCTCTAAACTTTGGTGTAAAGATGACCCTGACCTTGGAGAAAGGTCTGAATCTGCCCGAGATAACACTTCAAGCACACAGTAGTAGGTTGTAGTGGTTCGAGATTGAATCCACAGAAACCAAAGGTAGCACGAAGAATGTCAGATCAAACAGCGGGCTAAAGCGAAAAAAATGTCTTTTAAAAGATGCAAATATCGAAATTAAGAGAACAAAGAAAGCAGGCAAGCAACAACGCGTTGTAAATCAATCAAAGAAGTGTTGAGCATTGGGTATTCTCAAGGAAAAAATTCATTATTGACTCAAATTATAGATTAGGGAACAAGTTTTAAACTGTCTTGAACTCAAACACTAATATAGAACTGATCTACTTCTGTAGTATCAGTTCCCTATGTATTAGAAATCTCGAGACTAACTTCCGTTGACTCTCGATTTTTAATCATGCANTTATGTTCACAATTCACTTAAACATCAAATTCCAGTGGCTTAAGAAGATTTGCTCATCTAAGATTCTTTCAGAAATTTAGTCGAACACTTTCCAGGCGTTAAATTACCTAAGATCAGAAACTAAGTGATCAGTTTAATTTCATGCATTACGATCAATCCTAGATGAAGATCCAATTGATTAAATCCCTAATCATACAATTCTATGTCAACAATTCATGAATCCCTATGCGAGAACCCTAAACCCAACGAATAAACTACTCACTCATGTTCAGAGAATCAACACAATTCAAATCAGAGAGAGACATCATTGTATTAATCAATAAACAAAGAATAAGGTTCAAAATTCTTCTCATATTCGAAGTACGGAAGATGATTCTTTTTCTTAGGTTACAAAGTTATCTCTTGCTCTCAAAAAGTCTGTAAAAGTGCATAATCAAAGAGGAAACACGAGCCTAGGTCTTAGTATTGAAATCCGGTTCAAAATAAGTTCGGTCTGCTACTTCGTAAAATCGGTCTGAAAATCGGGACAGGGTAGACCGATCCATGGACAGGGATTGATTGATCCTTGTCCATATTTCATGATATTTTCCAGCCTTCAAGAAAACTTTCTTCCAAGCTTGAAATCCATTCAAATTGCATTCTTTTCGCACATCCAAGCTCGATTCCTATAAAAACAACAAAGAACACAAATTCGCGGCAAAAAGATCCGAATACATACTAAAAATTATCATTATGTGTAAAATTCGTAAGAAAAACTACTAAAATACTAACACATCATTGAGAGAGACCTCTTTTGATGCATTTTATGTGTAAAATCCATGAATATTGGGACGACAAAGAGAATCTTTATTAGAACTAGTCTTGCTTTAGGACTGCATATATAGGATGAAGACGATTCGAGTGCATATACTTGATGATCATGGGTTAGGAATGTTTTATGATGACTAAAGGGGGCTCAATAAGAGAAACTTTAAGGTACGAAAAGGATGAAAAAATTGTACACCCTAAGGGTAGAAAGATGAAAAGAAAAGATAGTTCAATGTTGTAATGGGAAAAAAAAGAGGTCATAAGTTAAGAAAGGAAAAATCTTAGAGTCCAAAAGGACTAGAATGAAACGGTCAATTTAACTAAAAGTACAAAGAAAAGCTGCAACAAAAAGAAGAGAAAAGTTAACACCCTTAGAATGTGTTGCTAAAGAAAAAAAAATCTTGATTGAGGAATTATTGGTGTGTTCTTGGTTGTCGATTGAGAAAGTAAGAATGGTAGAATTAGGGAGCTTACTTGGGGATGAGAGTGAATTAGAGAAGGCTAGTCTTTGTATAAGAAAATTGTCCATTTATCCCTTGATTTTAATACTTGAATTGCATGCTTTCACTGATAGAAACCACAAAACACTTAAAAATCATTTCACACTCATTCGAAAGCCTTTTTCTTCCAAGACAAGTGGTGTTTGATTTCTTTTTCATTGGTGAGAATCCATGTTAGGTCATTGAATGAACGTTAAAGGGTTGTTGGATATGAAAGTTCGTAAAAATTTAGAAGTATGCTAACTAGCAAAAATTTGACTTGCGATGAGCATGGCGAAGTACGGAAGAGTACGTTAGACTTTTTCTATATGTCACTTCTTCATAAGGATCTTGGTTAAATTACCTTAGAATTTCCTCTTGGTTATGAGTCCTCGCCTTTAACCTTCTCTCCCGGGTTTTGACTTTGTTTGCTTGCTTGAGGACAAGCAAGGATCTAAGGAGTTGATATTTATGCACTTTGTTTGTTTTATGCATCAGTTTTAAGCAACTTTTTGTTCCTTTTTCATCTCAATTAGGTGTCTTTAAATCCATTTTAACTTCATTTTGTTTAAGTGAGTCTTTAGGGTCCCTTAGGATGTAGATATGCACTTGCATTCCATCTTTTTACCATTTTTCAAGTACTTTGGATCAAAATAAAAGAGCCAAGCCAACGAAATTGAGACCCGAGTGAAGAATTGAAGAATCAAGAAGTGCAAGATTTGCATAAAGCAATGCCAAAGGGCACTGCAACCCGTTGCAGAAAACGGAGGCTCCGAGTGATGATATTCACTTGCGCCATAGATCAGAGCCGCCCGCCGTAGATAAAAAAGAAGAGATAGGATTTCTGTCAACCGGCGCCATCGGCTGGAGCCGCCCTTTGGAAAACTGCAAGTGAAGATGTGTGCTGATATCGACCTACGACAGCGGGCAGTACTGGTCGCCGTGCATAATACAAACATTTGAATGATCATATTGACCGCATCCATCGAGCAGAGCCTTTAGGTTCAGAACTTTGCGCGTTTGAATTGGCCAAAATCATCCTTGGTTCGACAAGATTTGTTCTTGTTCGACCTAAACCGAATCAAAACACAATAAAAGAAACTCTTAGACATTTGCAAACCTAGATTTTGATTTGTTTTCGCTTCTTAAGGATTTGATCAAGACTTTTGTCAATCCTTGGTGCTTATAATTAAAGTTTGGATTTTTCTTGTTTGTTTCTTCTTCCCCTTCATGATCATGGTTTTCTTTCATATTTTTGCATGTTCTATCATCATGATTAATGAGTAGTCTTTTATGTGATTTATGGGTTTGGTATATTAGGTTAGATTTAGATGTGAGTAAGTTTCTAAGGGTTAAGTACTTATATATTCACATGTTTAAGATAATATTAAAGCTATATTAGACTTGATCACTCCAAATCTAGACGTTAGGAATTTCATGCCTGAAAGGTGTTTGATGAAATTTCCGAGAGAATCTTATGCATGCTTTTTAATATTAGCCTATGAGAATAGATGATTAAGTTGAATTGTAGACTTTTGGCTTGAGTTTAATGATTATTCCTTGCTTAATTATCATCAGGATATTTGTGTGATTAAGTGATTGATGAATGAATTAGCTTCCTGAGAATGAACTAATTGATCTTTGCCTTGTCTTTGAATGGCTTATTTAATGTTTAACCCTTGCATCTTAGTTGCATCTAATCAACTTAATCGCATTACCTATCTCATGAATTGCATGCTTCAACCTCGAATCGAATCCCCATCTCATTTCTTTCTTTCTTGCTTTTCTTTTGGTTTCACTTTTTTTGATTTTGTTTATTGTTATTTAGTTTCGAAACCAATCATATTGTATACACTTAGCTTAACTAGAGCTTTTTGTATTAAGTGCATAAATTTTTGCTCCTTGTAGATTCAATATTCTAAGTATTATAACATCTATTTGTAACCTTGTGGCTTAGAGGTTTAAGACATTGATCAAACTTGAACCATATGAGACAATCCTTCAAGACTATAGTCTTCTGAATTAATAAGCTTTTATAAAGGTTAGGCTCCTAACTGAAAACATTCTACTAGCCGACGAGCTATTTCAAGGTTATTAGAAAAACAAAGGCATCAAAAGAATCACAATTAAGGTCGATATCGCAAAAGCCTTTGACACATTGAGACGAGAATTCATAATGACTTGTCTCAGAGGAATAAAGGTACATGAGCTCTTCATCATATGGATTTCAGCATGCGTTTGTACTCCTTTTTATTATGTTGCATGCAAGGGAAGGAAGCATTCGTGGTTACTTTAAACAGAAAAGAGGTATTGGCCAAGGTGATCCAATATCACCCTACCTGTTTGGATTAAACATGGACTCATTATCAAAACTTCTTGACAAAGGTGCGAAAGAAGGACCTTTCAATTACCACATTTGGTTCCCTTGTAACTCAACTGGTTACTCTTTGGGACTCTAGTTTGTTAGTGTGCTTTCTCTATTGGGTCCATAATGGACTTCTTCAAAATATTTTATTTTCCTTTTGCATTTTAATTGAAAATCTTTTAACAAAAAAATTAGTTTCAATTTAACCGTATCTACTCTACTAATTTAGAGTCCTATTCGCAACTTATTAGAAATAATTATAACATTTATTATTTTTTAGTTAACAATACAAAATAACTTCCGCGCCTAACAAAATAGAATTTTTGACTTTCGTTAAACTCTACTAAATTAAACTCTAACAAATTTAAAACAATAAATCTCATATTATATCCTCCAATCCAATGGATAATTAAATTAAATAGAATTGTGTTATTATTATTAATCAGTTTATACATTATACATGTATCAATATTTACATAGTTAACGTGTTAGCATACATGGGTTGAAAAATATATAATCTTGTTAAATACAAGACTATAGATTCAACATATTGTTATATCTATACTACAATATATATATATATAAAGTATATTGTTTTCGTGCAAATGCACATGTGTAAGTTAGATCAGGGTGTTCGGAGTCCCGCTCGGACTTGGATTAGGTTTATGATCCAAACTCTAGCCTTGTAGAGTTCATTCTGGTTTTTGAAAAGTTTGTTTCCAGTTCAGTTCGGGTTTTTTTCGAGTTAGGTCGGATTTTATAAAACTATTAAAATTTGGATTGATCTGATATTTTTTTGAGTTCAGGTACTTTTGGGTTTTTCGGATTCGAGTTTGAGTTTTTTTCAGGTTTCTCCAATTTTTTGGATATTTTTTAGTTTCTTTTTGATATTTCAGATTTTTTTTTTTTGGGTTTTTTGGATTTTCGTTCAGTTCGGATTATTCAAATTTTTCGGGTGTTTCGAGATTCGGGTTCAAAATTTATGGATTAACAGAGACAATTATATAGATATAAGAGTATAAGGTTAATTGCATATGTATATGTATGTGCAAAAGTTTGGGGCACCCATATACTACTTTAGGTTTCATGTTCGGTTCGGATAAAATCCAAAACTCGTAATACTTGAACATGGAACTTGCTCGGGTTTTGACATTTTTTTGGGTTGTGTTTCGGAGTAAAGATTTGGTTGTTAAAAAAATAAGATATAAAGAGCTAATCTCGTTCATATAAACATTTTCCAAATACAAATTCTAAAAAAAAAAGTAGTATCCACAAATACTATTAATTCACATAAACAAAAATTGTTTATGATAAACTTAAAACAATATAAAAGAAACACAATTATGTTTTTTAAATCCATAATATTTTTAATTAATTACTCTAATTTGATCACATATAAACATTTGTCAAATAAAAATTTGAAAATAATAATATACGTAAAAATAGTATGCAAAATAATATACAATTAAACATGTGTACAATCAAAAATATATCTACGTACAATGCAGTTTCTACTCTAGTGATTAATCAAGAAAGTAACCATACAAATTTTTCAAAAAAATTGATCTTTTTGCCCTTTTCTTTTTTTTGCAAAGAGTTTGAAGGTATTTTAGTAAATTACCCCTAATATTTTATTACAATATTTTTGTTGCCAAAACATTTACCTAATTAATATTTTTAAATTATCCCACAAGTTTATCCATCTTATCTATTAAAAAAGAAGTACACAACATTTTTTATGTATGATTTTTTAAATTGAACGTATTTTATAAATTTTATTAGATATATCTAATAAATATGAATATCCTTAAATATGATAAATATTGGAATATTGCAATATCCTTTTTCAAATAATTCTTATCAAAATGTTATCCAACAAACTTGAATTGTTTAGATGGTTCAATTACAAAAATACAAAAAATCATAAATTGATAAAAATTAAAATAACCTATAAATTTTTATAAATAATTTATATAAATTATAAATATTTAAATTTCGTCATTTGATATTTAAAAAGAACACCTCAACGGGTTTTGTTTCATGTTATTTCGGGTATCGGATATTATCCGAACTTTGAATGCATCTATCTTATTAAATTGAATTACATAGACCGTTATATGTGTTATTTTTTTAATTTCATAAAAATTTTATTAAGCGTATTCAATATATATAATAAATTTAAAAAATTATATAATTAAAAGAAATAAAATTAACTCTAATTACAGTTTCATATATTCCAACAAACACATTGAAATATTCAAATATTATTTTTACATAATCATTATCTATATTATGAATCAACACAATTTAAAATCATCACTTTCACCAAATTTAAATATAATTTGTTTTAAAATTTAAAATAAATCCATAGTTTTTATAACTAATTATAATATAATATTAATATTTCCAAAATAAAATTTTTTAAAAAATAATTAAAATTCATAAAGTGATAAAATTAAAAAAACTAATTTTTTATTAATAAATTATATAAATTATAAAATATTTAATTTTAGTTATCTTCCAACGGGTTTTGCTTCAAAGTATTTTTGGTATCGTGTTTTAAAAGTATCCGAGGAAACTCGAAATCCCAAATCTAAACTTGAACCTGGGATTCGATATAACTGAAAAATCTAAAAACTTTAAACTTTTATTCGAATCTGAAACTCGAAATAACCGAAAATTATGAACCTGATACTCAAAATATCTAAACATGGTTAATTATAAATTAAATACATAAAAATCAAAAAAGTACCCGCGTGGTCGTGCTGGTCGAACTTTAGTAAAAAAAAAAATACTTGTGTGGTTGCTCGGACCAAGCTCTAGTAATGGAATTAAAAGTCACCACTTTTACATAAAATATTTACGGTTAAAACATGCATTAAAAATTTACAACAAAAACCCTGCAAACATGCATTAAAAAAACCTTGCATACATGCAAACCCTGCAAATATTTACGGTTACGACATGGTGCTCAACGAGTTCAAGCATTGGAGGTGATACGCCAAATTGATAAGGATGTTCGAGCTAAACTCTTAGCAATTCGTGAAGATGGCAATGAAGATCTACTACTCTTGTGGTTTACTACCCGTAATTCATAATTCTTTTGTTTGATTTATTTAATTGACCTTTTCATTTATTCTTTTTAGTCTCGGAACACTTGATGTAAACAAGTTTTTGTTGCAATAAATTTTACATTCCAACAAAAAAAAAATTAGAAATGGATGGTCTTCCAAATTTCTATCAAAGGGAGGCAAGGAGATTCTGATTAAATCGGTCGCACTTGCGCTACCCAATTACGTCATGCCATGTTTCAAGCTTCCCCAAGGTTTAACTTCGAAGTTAACCACCGCAATTTCTATTTTCTGGTGGAGCTCCAATGGATATAAATGCGGTCTTCATTGGTATACATGGGATAAATCATGTATTCCAAAAGAGAATTGTGGCTTAGGCTTCAAAACTCTCGAGAATTTTAATACAGTCTTATTGGCTATACAATTATGGAGATTAATACAATTTCCGGCTTCTCTGGTCGCTCGGGTTTTTCAGGGTAGATATTTCAAGAATGTTCATCCTTCGAACGCAAAAAAACCAAACTCACCATCCTACGGATAGAAGAGTATTTTCTCAACCCAAGTTTTGCTTAAGAAAGGGATTAGGATAAGGATAGGATCAGATATCAATATTTCAGTATGGAATGATCCATGGATTCCGAATGTAAATCTAACACCGGCACGAGGTCGGGGTAGTATATGGCACCCGCGGTTAGAAGTTCAACATCTTACAGATCTAGGGACAAGAGAGTGGCACTTGCCAATTTTACATGAATTTCTGGATCTAGAGGATATTGGCATTATTCGGGGTATTCAGCCTAGTCGAATCACTCCTTATGATAATTTGATATGACATTATACAAAATTAGGACAATATACGGTTAAGTCAGGCTATATAATCCTTAATTCAATGGATATAAACCGGATTAATAACGATGATTGGGGTCCAAGCATGGAGCTTTTAAAGAGATTCATATGGAAAATAAAATGCCCACTAAAAATACAACATTTTCTTTGGCAACTCATTTCGGGGAGTCTTCCGGTGGCAACAAAAATATTTACCAGAGGAGTACAATGTGATTTAGTATGTAAGCGTTGTGGTACAGCTAAGGAAACAATTAATCATGTTTTCTTTGAATGTGATTCGATTAGACATATTTGGGCCTCTTTTAGTAACTCAGTACAACCAGAGGATTTTCCCACAAAATCGATATATACTAACATGGATTTCCTTTTCTGGCGGAATCCCATGAGAAGTCACGACTGTAAAGGAGACATTTTCCCTTGGTTATTATGGTTAATCTGGAAGGCAAGGAATCAATTAGTATTTCAAGGGGTACAATTAGCAGTTCCTGATATTCTCAAAGATGCAGAATCTGATTTGGTAGCCTGGAAGGACGTGCAGTGTCAATCCAATATGATTGAAGCTCTGCTGTGTAGAGAGAACACAAGGGTCGACGGACTAGTCTGTCGGATATATGGATCTTGGAAACAGTCAGATTCCACATCTGGTCTTGGGTGGATTTGTCAAGAAGGGGATAAGGTAATCTTAGTTGGAGCGAAATGTTTGCGATGGAGCCTTTCACCCCTGCATTCTGAACTGAAAGCTTTGCTATAGACAATGACAGAGATTCATGCCAGAGGTTTGAATTGTCAGCGTTTTGAGACAGATTGTTCAGAACCTGTAAACATGCTCCAGAATCCGAGTGACTGGCCAGCTTTTTTCACGCACCTCCAAGACTACCAGCAACTTCGTAGCCATTTCCAAGATTTCTCAATTTCTACCATCCCGCGAACGGAGAATACACAAGCAGACTGTCTGTCTAGAGGTTCTCGTACTATTTATTCTGATTATATTTTTGTAAACTCCTCTCCACTAGGTTAGATCGTCAAACACGGAGTGACTTTCTAACAAATGTGTGGTTGACACAAAAAAAACCCCTACACTCACAACCCTAAACAATTTGTCCCATTATCTTACAACAACATTTAAGAACAAAAATATCATTCGGATAAACATATAATAAGCAAGGAATACCAATAGATATTTCAAATCCATGTATTATTTAAGTTTCATATCCCACCCTATCTAGATTACCATTTTATCCTCTCTTTTTTCTCATGAGGAAATTTTTTGTAAATCTCTATTATTATATATTTTTTTTGTCAGTTCCACAAAGTTAAATAATATTTTTCCATGTAATATTGAGCTAACTAGCCCGAATAAGTATATACCAGTTTCACTAAATGGGTTTTCCAACTTTTTATCAACTGGTGTAACAAGAATGTCAGAAGTTACATTCTTTATCGGATCTAAGATAGAATGATTATTATTTTTCTTTTCTTCTAGAACTAAGAAAAACTCAAGGAGCAGCAGATCAAGGAGAAAAGTTTGGGAGAACTTTTCTTACGATCATTGTACTCTTCATGCACGCAAATTCCAGAGAATATCTTTATTCCTCAGTAGGGTAACTAGTTAAAGAAAACAGAGTTGTTTGCAAGCTGACACCATAAGAAAGATGATGGATGCGACATCGGAATCAGAAAGGACAAGCCTGGACCTGTCTATTTCATCACCCAAACAAGTTTACTACGTGGAGAGCCCCTCAAGTGTCTCCCAAGTATACAATGGTGATAAATCATCTTCCTCTGCTTCTCTGATTCAGATTCAGACCCCAAACTACACCATTCTCACCGAGTCACGTCTCTCCTCTTCAAGCCGCACCTCCAATGGTACCAGTGGTGTGGGATTCCGGTGGAAAGGAAGCCCCTGGAGGAGAGACATGTATTGGCCAGAGAGGCATTACACAATTGACGAGGAAGATTTTTATGAAGAGAACAGAGGATTATTGGTGGGACAATGCAGAGCGGTTATGGTTATTTTAGGAGCAGCGGTCGTGTTCTCTGTTTTTTGCTCTGTTTTATGGGGCGCATCTCATCCTTTCTCTCCCATCGTCTCCATCAAGAGCTTTAGCCTCCATAGCTTTTATTATGGAGAAGGAATAGACAGAACAGGAGTTGCCACCAAGATTCTGAGCTTTAACAGCTCAGTGAAAGTAACAATAGACAGTCCTGCTCCTTACTTTGGCATCCATGTCTCTTCTTCGACCTTCAATCTTACCTTCTCTGCTTTCACCCTTGCCACTGGTCAGGTACTCTTTCTTTCATATTTAACTCGGCGCTCCTTTGTCATCGCTATCTTTATCTAATTTTCAGACTTTGGTTGTGAAGCTCAAGAGTTATTATCAGCCAAGAAAGAGCAAGAACATAGCCATTGTGAAGCTACTTGGCTCCGAGGTTCCTCTGTACGGAGCAGGACCAAACTTAGCAGCCTCTGACAAGAAGGGTAGAGTTCCAGTGATGTTGGAGTTTGAGATCAGATCGCAAGGGAATCTTTTGGGGAAGCTGGTCAAGTCGAAGCACTTGAATCACGTTTCCTGCTCCTTCTTCATATCTTCCTCCAAGACCTCCAAACCCATAGAATTCAATCATAAGACCTGTAAACTCACTACCAAGTAGACACATTTTTTAATCTCTACCGGGCAAATAAGTGTTTCTTGTTTTCTTTTGTCTTCCAACCAATTCAAATGTGCATTTTTTTACTTCATAAAAATGTATGTGAATCTCGTTTCTATGTGCACAAGAGTTTCAAAAGTACAGATGGCGAATCAAAACTTTCCAATATGCTCTATGGCTTGTCCACAGCACAACCACCTACTAACACTGTCCCGCTTACCCTGTTTGGTGGCCAATACCGAAAAACTGACCGTCCAATAATATTCTTCAAAGGCAGAGGACCCCTGAAGAAAACACAAGTTTGTTTCAAGAATAAGGGAACAATCCAAGAAAAAGCTAAGCTCCCTGATAGAAATCTAAAACCTAATGAAAAATAGGCGCCTCACCACACATGCGAATCATAACTGTTATTCCGGTTGTCACCCATCACAAAGACTGAATTTTCTGGTACCCGCTACAAGGATCAAGTAACCAAAAATTATACAAGAACCAGAGCAGTGGGCTCAGGTTTTAGCATTTGATTCAAAAGTGAGGATGATACTTACAACTGGTGTCATTTCATAACCAGGAGGCTCTAAGATGAAATTTTCATTTCGAGCAACACCATTAACCATCAGTTTCCCATCATGCACCTAAACATTTCCTCAAACCAAGAACCATTAGCGTCGCGATTATAAGTCTCTTCAATAAAAATGCATGCTAAAGAGCCAAGATTATGGTCATACCTCCACAAGATCACCTTCTTTTGCAACAATCCGTTTAATGAATACATCCGCGTCAGTGTACCCAACTTCCTGAAGAACTGGTGGACTTTTGAAGATTACAATATCGTTTGCGCAAGGCTTCCTGAAATAATAACTCACCTGAAAGGCATCAAAAGCCCATCAATGGATCTCGTTACCTTAATACTAAACCTCATAAGAAATGTAAAAGCTAGAACATATTAATCAAAACACCAATAAATGGGAAACCTTACACATCAAACTCAGTATCGAAGAAGGTAGAAACTAGAGCTCAATAATTCCAAAACTTGGATCTTCACTAAAGAAAGCAAATCTAAAATTGAAGTAGAAAAAATCAAAATACCTTCTCTGCCACTAATCTGTCTCCAACATCAAAAGTAGGATACATAGACAAGGAAGGAATGTATCTGGGTTCTGCAATAAAATACCGAAAAGCCAACGATACAGCTATAGCCAAGAACACAGTCTTCGCATCGGCCGACGTGAAGTCAAGCCATTCCGGCAATAGCCTGTCTTTACCTTCAACCTCACCGTCATCGTCACCATTATCTTCGCCGTCGCCTCCTTCGCCGCTGCTGCTACCGTCCCCGGAGTCCAACGGCGGTGCGGACTTGGTTGTCTCGCCAGAATCTTTAACCCCACAGCAACTCAAACTCCTCCGGTAGGTTGTTCCTCGGGTATTGAAACTGAAACGACGGTAAGCTACAAACTGAGATTTCTGGGGAAAACTGACACGAACGGAATTAGGGTTCTTAAAAAGTTTGGAATTGGAATCAGATTTGAGAAAAATTAGCGGCGGAGGGGAGAACTGAAGAGATACTATCATCATCATCAACTAACCAAATCTTCAGTTTTTTTTTCCTTTGAGGTTATTGAAGCTTTGGCTCCTCGAAAAAATTATGAAACTTTTTTTTTTCGTTGTATGAAATAATACACCGGGGAAAATAATAAAAGGAAAAAAGGAGAACATAAAAGAAAAATGATAATCTTATTGTAACAGTCGAATAAGGAAACAAATATAAGATGTTTAAAAATGTTTTCGCGGATTTCATTTGTCGATTTTTCCTCTTTGTTGATTTTGCAATCGGATCTGTTTTGCAAGAAGTCATGATTCTGAATCAAACGATGGTTGCTGATGCTGAGATCAGGGTTCTCGACGTCAAGTGCCATATCTCCAATGGAAAAGAGCAAACGAATTTCCATATCGAAGAGATTCGAGATTCTGAATCGATGCTTCCTGAGATTTCGGGTTCCGCTCAAACTCCTCGTTTCGGATCGGTTTTTGATGATATTCTCTCTGTACTCTCCTTCGTTGTTTTGTTGTGCAAGGCTTCGTCTTCTTCTTCATCATCATCTAAATATAAAGAGAAAGAGACAATGGCAATTGCGACGGTTAGACGATTTTCACGGCGATCTCGCCGATATTCTCCACGCCGGCGGTTTCCGGTTGAGATTTCTTCTTTCAAGATCGTGGGACATCATCTTCAAGTCACCCACAATCCTGGTTTCATCCCCACGTTGCCGATTTCCTCGCTTCGTGATGACTCAGAAAACCAATGACAAGATAACTGCTCTATGGCGATGGAAAAGTTATGGACGGTTACAAAGCACAACCATTATAAAATCCATTCATTACATCTAGTTCATGATCTCGATTTGGGCATCAAAATTTGGTTGTGCAATTTGGATTTGTTGTGGAAACGAAGACCGCCACGGAAACCACCATGGATTTATAGCGTTGAGGAGGGATATGTTTTGATGATCAAGATGAAACCGCATAGGCAATGGACGGTTAGGAAACGACATGATACATCAACCAAGTTACTATTCAAGTGCCATAAAGATCGGGAAACACCTACAACGACATCAAAACCAAATAAAGTCATTAAGGTAATGCCAAAGACATTCCGGAGTCTCAACTATATGTTGTTAACCAATCTCAAGTGTATGAAGGGGGGACATAACAGAAGTTTTCTGTTAGTACGTAAGGCTTTTGTTAAAAGTGCGGGGTTATATTCCACTCCATCATCGAAATTGTTCCAATTTCCCGTATTTGCAAAGAATGGTTGTATTCATGTGTCTCTGTATCTACATTACGTTCTGATTTGTTGTCTGGATTTGATGTATTCGCGTTTTGTAATCTCACATTATCATCAATAAAATCGATTTTAGACGTTAAAAAAAAATGATACTTTGACAAAAATTAAGGCTTTTTTTTAATGTTGAAATTTTATAAATAATGAAATGGATACATACCAGTAAATTACATGACGGAAGAGAAGACAACGATAAACATGATGAATAACAATGATATTTCATATTCTATTCTTAGATGGTTTTCCAATGATACATTGATGACAATTCTGTCCAAAGTTAATTTTACTTCACACTGCTTGTTCTCCTTTTATCGACAATAGCGGCTTGAGTAGAACGCAACTTGATTGTGAAGGAAACTCGTCACCAGAAGCATGACTAATCCGATAATAATAAGTCTTCTTTTTTCTTTGCAAATCATTTTGTAGAATCCTGAAACGGTAAAATCCTAAATAGAAACTCAGCATGAAAAGAATGTTGAAGTTGTTGATGCACCTTTGAGAGCTTAGTCTAACCATCGACCTTCCAATCCGGCAACACCCGTCGATATTCCAATCCGGCAACACCCGTTGATCTTCCAATCCGACAGTACCCAGTCGATTTTCTTGTTCGGACCAAAAAAATCATATCGATATAATCAAAAGTCAGCAACCACCAAACCCGAGAATAACACCGAAACAAATTCGATATGCAAACCATAAAAACAAAGAAAAAATAAAGACAAAGAAAGATAAACATTGAAAGGACCGACAAACAGTGCTTTAGAAGCCACTATTCACCGGTCCCTAAATTAGAGATCTAACAAAACTAGAGGCTTCCGAACTAATTCTAACAAATCAGTGGTGAACGACAAGAGCCTTCTTTGCCAATAAATTTGTAGAACTATTTTTTGCATTGCGGTAATCTTTGGATCCACCATCTTATATCGATTAGGATATTTGCAATCTCTGGGCAATTTCCACCTTCGTTTTATCAGTTTTGTCACTTGCATATTATCTCCTTCGAACTAAACCAATCTCCACCCTTGTGCCCATATCAATTATAACGCACACAAAAAAACCATTGCTTCAGTTTGTAGTGGTGACATAGTTTGATGATTTTGAGCATTTCCAGACTTGATATGTTGTCTGTTGTGATCTCTAAAGATCCAACTCACTCATATATCTTCATTACCGAGTCTACAACTAATGTCAAATTTGCATTTTAGCCAACCCTGTGACCACGGTTCCCAATGCGCGCTTTTATCACCACTCTATTGTTTCTCTTTCGGTATGTGATTCTATATTGCCAATTCTAAAGCAGCCTCATTCGCTCTCTTTAATGTCTCATTTGGATGAGCATTTCGCTTCTCAAACAAGTACTCATTTCCAAAATGCTTTACACCTCTCATAATAAGTCATTTTTGATCGTACCATTGAAATATCATCTTTAGATTATCTTCTATAGAACTTGTTGATGGTCATGTATGAATGATATTCGAGCATCGCCAAATAGCTTGCGTGTGAGAACATTGGAACATGACATGACTAATCATCTCTTCCTCAATACAACATATTTGTCAAATCATGTTTGTTGTTATATTCCATGCGTTCAAAGAGTCAGCCGTTGGTAATGCTTTAGATAGTATCCTCCACAGAAAGTGTGTGTACTTTCGGTGCCACTTGTAATTTCCATATTCTTCTTTTTAGTTCCACATAACCCTCCGATGGGTGTATTCAATCATCAGTGTTAAGATGCGTTAATATCCAATAACCTGATTTAACAGAGTAAATCGAATCTCTTGTATGAGGCCATTCATATACATCGTTGTGAGGACTAAATCTCACACTTAGAGCTTTTACGGGAATTGATTTGATGAAAAAATATGTGGGATGAATCTCGTTTAGGACTTAGGGTGAACGAGTTCTTTTATTGATGAAATCAGAATTAGGTTACAAGTTCTTAGATCCACAAATACAAAGCTAGAGAAAATGAAAGTGAAAATGTGTGATGTTCGCCTGCCCCCTTTATCTTTGCGGCTCCCCCCCCCCNTCTCATCGCCAATCTTCCTGTTAGCTCCCGAGATCTCCTCTCCCACAATCTCGTAACTTCTTTTGAGTCATTCTTCCCTTTAGCTCGTTAGCTTGCTGCGACATATTAAGGCCCCCAATTCTTCTTAATGGGTCATGTAGGATCTGGGCTAAATAGTTGCCCCCGAGCATCTGACCGAAACCTTGAGGGGCACGATGTGTCTATCTCCTCCGGATCCTTTATTCAAACCATTTCAACTTACGATAAAATCATATCTCTTTCTCTAAGATTTCCTCCTTTTGAAATCAACGGCTGCGATCAATCACCATCAATCCGACGGTCGAAAAGCTGGGGAGATGAAGAGGTTAACCTTGGCACTTGGGCTTCTTGATTTGATATAAAGTTGCCTCATTAATTGCTTAGTCCCTCTACTTTACGCCGTGGCCACAATCAATCAGGTAATTTCCTTTCTTTTCACTTTTTATTTTACGCATCATCTCCTTCATATTGAGAAACAATAACCGAAACTTCGAGACTAGAACTCCATTAGGACTTTTTCAATTCCTTTAGTTAGCAACTCAATTCATCTTTCTCCCTTCCCATGGATCAAAGAAAAGGCGATGCTGGTGGCTCTAAGGTTCTAAAAAAGGACGGTGAGAGAAAAGCCCTAAAATGGGAATGATTGATAGGGTTGCTGCCATCGCGGTGAAAACACAGATGGTAGCTAAATCTCTGGTTCCCGTCGAGGCTGGACATTCTTCTTTCGGCCCCCATCAAGCCTCTTCCTTGGAGAGACACGAAATAGTGAATCTCATGACTCAGGCGCGTGCTTCAAAGAATATTGCCAGGCCTTGTAGCCCGACAAAGACACCTGAAGATACTCCCCATGGATGGTTTTGCATGCACGAGCATTACACTACCAAGTGTCACCTTAGGTTTCCCCTTCCTGACCTCCTACTAGATCTTTTTGATCACTTCAACCTTTACCTTCCACAGCTTTGCCCCTCTGTGTTCAGATTCGTTCTAGGCTTGATCGTGAGATCCTGGGAAGAAGGCATCGATTTTGGGCTCAGGGAGCTTCTGACTTTATATATGATGAAAGAAAGTCCTTTGACAAAAGGAGCGTGTCAGGCCTAGATTTCGCAGGTCCATTATAAGAAATTTGTAGGAAAGGGCTGAAAGAAGAGATGGGCCGAAGGCCTCACAAGATTTCTCCAAAAGACGCGCAGGCTTCGAACGACGTCGGAGAGAGGGTCAAAGAAGCGAGAGCTGTTGCCGAGATCTCAAGAGAGAGAGTCTCGGGAAATCGGAACCTATTTCTACGAAGCATGGGAGAATATAAGAAGAGGAGAGAGGCTTCGTGAAGGAGGCAAGTTTTTTCGGTGACCTAGTTTTCGAGAGCGACTTTGATTTCCTTTTCTCTTTTTCTCTCAGGTAAAGAGCTTTCGATAATACATAAAGAGACTTCTATTCTTCTTAATTTCAGTTCCCTTGTAAGTTCTTATTGATAAAGCGATAAATCGAAGGGTGTTCTCAGTTATCATCCATCAAGTTAGCTCAAACGGGATTCGTCCCATTTTGTTTCCATAAATTTATTCTCTTTCTATTTAGTAATTGATTGTGAGATTTAGCCCTCACAATTTGGCGCCGTCTGTGGAGACGAATAATCGAATCCCTGACTCCGATAGCTAAGAAGATGGATCCAGCTAACGGTGGCTTGAATCAACCCGAATCCTCGCCACCGCCACCAAACAATAGCTCACCGACCCACGTAGGCTCTGGACTCCCAGAGCTCCACGTTCTACCCCTTCAAACGAGCCTTCCACCACCATGGAAGGTCGATCGGAACCTGCTGGTCCCAAGTTGGCTCCACGAAGGCTACCCGACAACCCTGCTCCGAGATGACAAACGCTCGGAGGCACTGACCTGAATCCTTTCGGATTGCAGCTTTCGGCTTCAGCCGCGACTCAGGTTTCGGATAAGCTTTCTGGAATCAGACAGATGATGCTACAACATGTGAGTCGTACCCAGGAGAATGAACGGTTGGTTCACCAGCTAGCATCCCGACAGGAGCAAGTCGAGCAGGAGACGAGGTCGCTGGTGCACTCGTCCAAACCTCTGAATAGGAGAGGATCAGGGGTGACCTTTCGGGATCTCCTCGATGATCCATCTTTCCCTCGGGGATGTCTCGATTTCTCTCCCATTCGCACGATACCTGAAAGGGAGGAGCCTTTTCCCTCGACGTCTCTCACAGGAACCATCCCGACACCTAACCCATTAGCCACAGTGGCGATGGCAATGGGAAGTAACCTAGCCAGCATTAGCTCGGGATCTGGCCAGGTCTCACAGCGGGTATTGGAACGGAGACGCGATCTGCCTCCACCGCCTCCGATACCTATACCTAATGATCATGATCCAATCCAAGCTAGTGGAAGGACCTCCTCCTATGCAGCCTTCAATTGCAGCCGACCTACTCTCTCGGAGGCTCAACAGAGAGCGAGAGCTGCTGGCCTAGCACTCCCAGGTCCCCTGGTTGATCATGCTAGACAAAACAGTCCCAGGGACCGAGAAAGGCCCAGATCTCCAGGAATTTGGGGCCTAAACCCTGAGTGGGTCTAGCGTCAGCCCCCCGAGCGGGAACCTATTGATGTTTCAGACACCCTTCATCTAGATAGCCCCGATGCTATCCGAAGGTACATGGAAAGAACGCATGCAGCCCTCCAAAGGCTAAATGCGCAGGTCCACAAGGCCACAAGCTCGACACCTGAAATCGAAAGCATAATTGAGGAAACTCGAGGAAAATCTGGATCCCCGAGTTCGACGGAACCTTGGACCCTAAGTCTCATCTGAGAGCCTTTAGGCTAGCCATCGTTAAGGCTCACTTCACCCGTGAAGAATGCGAGGCTGGCTATTGCCGAACCTTCGCCGAGAACCTAACGGGCACAACCCTTGAATGGTTCTCAGGTCTCGAGACAAATTCGATTGATAGCTTCGATCAGCTAACCAGTACTTTCGTAAAGCAGTATTCGACTCACATTCGGAAGTAGGCTTCCGAAGCAGACCTGTGGAACATCCGACAAGGGGTTGGGGACACGCTTCGCATTTACATAGAAAAGTTTAGAGAGGTCAGAACTAAGCTTTTGAATCCCAACGACCAGGTTGCTATCGAAGCACTCCGAAGAGGGCTTTGGTATCGTTCAGAGTTCTGGTTAGAACTTACCATCAACCCTCCGCCCACGATAGATGATGCTCTTCACAGATCATCTCGATTCATCACTCTCGAAGAAGAAACTGCTGCGATGGATAAAACCCATAAGAAGCCTCATACCTATTCAAAGGCTGACCCCCAAGAAGCGAGGGGTCAGGCAAAGAAGGGTAGCTTCCGTAGCAACCAAACCCAAGGGGAACACTCCTATGCAATCGACGAGCCTCGGGAAGATAAACTTGTCGCAACCGCAGGCAGAGCCCCCTGGACCAAGTTATTCGATGAAAACAAATTTTGTACTTACCACGAGAGGAAGGGACACTCGACAGAGGAATGTTGGGACTTGCAGCGACAGCTGGTAGCCAAGTTTGTTGCCGGCGAAATAAAGGATGTGGACCTTACGAAATTGCTGTCCTTCCAGAAAAGAACCTCGCGGGAGGCCTCCCCGAAGTAGAATAGATCTCTCGAAAAGGAAATTGATTCACCGCCTCCGGCTCTGAAGAAAAGGATCGACATGATCCTCAGAAAATTCCCGGAGGAAAAGAGCCTTCGCATGGAGGCTCCGAAACCTCTCCCGGAAGGTATGGTGGCTGCCTTATTTGAGAGAGCATCGCGCCAATAGCTCTCCGACTCCAGAATAAACTACATTCTAGGAGGGTCGGATATCTGCCGAGAGTCCATGAACTCGATCAAGGGCCATCAACGGAAGGCTGAATCTGGCTCCCGGCCGAGACCACCCAGTCAGGAGTCGAACACCAAAATCTCCTTCTGGGAAAGCGAAACCTTGGAACTCAACCAACCTCATGACGACGCATTAGTTATAACCCTTAACGTGGTCGGGTACGAAGTGCCCAAACTGATGGTCGACACCAAAAGTTCCGTAGACCTTATATTCTACAACGCTTTGAAGGGCATTGAGATCGAAGACTACGAAATCTCTGGCCAGAAGGCTAACCTCGTAGGCTTCTCCGGGGAAACTACCACCTCCCTGGGAACCATCAAACTCCCAGTGATAGCTGGAGGAGTTATGAAAATGGTTAACTTCGTAGTAATCGACAAATCGGCCCCATTTCATGCGATACTCGGGAGACCGTGGATTCACAAAATGCGAGCCGTAGCTTCGACATATCACCAATGTGTGAAATTCTCAACCCCAACAGGAGTCGCCACAGTACAAGGTAGCAAAAAAATATCAAAAATTTGCTACTTGGGAGGGTTCTAAATCATAAAGGAATCCCCTCAATAGCAATTACAGATCTGGGAACAGCAGACGATGCAGCAAAACATTCGAGGCCCCCCACAGAACCTCACTGAGCAAGTTTGCATCGATCCCGCTTGCCCCGAAAAATGCGTCCGCATTGGGTCGGAGTTACCTGCCCATGTCAAAGACAAGCTCACACGTTTCCTCGCTGAGAACGTCCGAACCTTCGCCTGGACCACCAGCGACATAAAGGGGATTGACCCACAGGTAACGACACATAAGCTAAACGTAGACCCAACGTTTAAACCTGTAAAGCAATAAAGGCGTAAACTCGGCCTCGAAAAGGCTCAAGCAGTCAACGATGAAGTCGACCGACTAATGAAAGCTGACGCTATCAGAGAAGTCCACTATCCCGACTGGCTAGCCAACCCAGTGGTTGTCAAAAAGAAAAACGGGAAGTGGAGGATCTGTGTAGATTTCACTGACTTAAACAAAGCATGTCCAAAGGACAGCTTCCCGTTACCCCACATCGACCGGCTAGTCGAGGCCACCGCAGGCCATCAGTTATTGTCCTTCATGGACGCTTTCTCGGGCTACAATCAAATAATGATGGACCCAGATGACCAAGAAAAAACTGCTTTCATAACAGAACGTGGGACCTACTGTTATAAAGTTATGCCATTCGGACTAAGAAATGTTGGAGCCAGTTACCAAAGCCTCGTGAACAAAATGTTCGCCGGACAACTCGGAAAAACGATGGAAGTTTATATAGATGACATGCTCGTTAAATCCGCCAACGGAGACGAACATGTCAATCATCTTAAAGAATGCTTCGATATCCTCAATAATATGACATGAAACTCAATCCTGCTAAGTGTACCTTCGGGGTACCTTCCGGGGAATTTCTCGGATACCTCGTCACGGAGCGAGAAATCGAAGCTAACCCAAACCAGATAGCTACTTTCCTAGAAATGTCGTCGCCAAGAACGACCAGGGAAGTGCAAAGGCTGACAGGACGGATCGCAGCATTGAATCGATTCATCTCGCGATCCACCGATAAATGTCTTCCGTTCTATAAACTCCTGCGGAACAACAAAAAGTTCCTATGGGAGGAAGAATGCGAGAAGCCTTCAGGCAGCTTAAAGCCTACCACTCCCAGCCTCCGATCCTCTCCAAACCCGTCGAAGGAGAACCTTTGTACCTTTATGAGGCAATTTCGATTGCTTTGGGAGGTTTTTTAGTCCCTTTTGATTGCTGGAACAAGAGATCA
>OVAN01003604.1:0-28488 GCA_900406275.1 Anastatica hierochuntica
AGTGTGTTTAGGTTGTGTTGCTTGTTCTTTATTATCTTTGTGTCACCACTTCTCTCTATCTTCTTATTTGCTTAGCTTAGGAGATTTTGTCTATGCCTAGTGTTTGAGTCTCTAGTTCTCGTGGGTTCGATCCTTCAATACTACAATCGACATAGTCGTATACTTGCGGTTAGTGGGGATTGTTAGTGATTAAGGTTTATAAATTTAAAACTTGAAATNACGTTGCTTCTTTGAAGAATCGGTGGAAGGGGAAGAAGGGCGTTTCTTGGAAGAAGAATCACGAGCTCGCAAGTCTCCCCTGTCCGAGCTCCCGGTGGGCTTCTCCTTTTCCTTCCTCTTCTGAGCTGCCTCGCTGACCATGGTGAGGGAAGCTTCACGGCTCGAGGACGGAGCAACAGCAGGGAATTTCGCCGGAGGAGGAGGCATCAAGTCGGAACCAGCAGCAGAGCTCGCAGGAGCCTTCTCGGGGGCAGGGGTCCTCTCCCCACTCTCAGTAGGGCCAGGGGCCTGAGTGTCGAGACAACCCTCCTTCAAAAGCTGCTCCCTCTCAGGCGAGAGCCGATCTTCTTCTTCTTTGCTAGACATCTCTCTAGCAGCAGCTTCCTCGTTAGCCGCCTTTTTGGCAGCAGCTGCTTTCTCCTCCTCAGCTTTTCGAGCAGCAGCTGCCTCTCTTTCAGCCTTCTTGCGGCGAGCTTCCGCAGCTCGTTGCTCCAGGCTTGGCATAACAACAGAGGGGCGAACCATCTCAGATGGGGATAACTGAAGTCGGGGAGGAGAAGGTGGTGAGTGTTTGTCTGCCCTGGCTGCGACGACCCTGGCAAAATCCCTAGCAATACGGTCAGGAGTGAAGAATGCCCAGGATCTATTTAGAGCTCGCTTGAAAGATGCTATTACTTCCTGAAGGTCAACCCGGAGAGAAGGCTTCGTGCGTATAGGAGCAGCTGCAAAATAGGGAAGCGGGAACAAGTTAGAAAAGTTGAAGATAAGTCAATCGGAGCAAACAGCGACCTAAAGTAGGTCGGCTACCAGGGTCCAGATTCCACATCCGGCAGGTGGAGCTAACGAACTGCTCTGGAAGGGAGTTGGTGTCGGCGAGGACATAAAATTACGTCTGCTCCCAGAGGTCGTTCTTGGTCTCAGGGAACGGCACCAGCTGCGGGCGACCTGAGATGTAGTAGTGCCCCGTCTTGGCAGAGGCCTTGAAATTGGTAAGGAGCTCCAGAAGCTGAACTCCTAGCTCCACGTCTCTCTCTGCGACGATAACCATCAAGCCCAGAATTGTCCTAACGGATCCCGCCGTTAGCTAGGAAAAGGCAACGGTCCGACGCCGGCAGTACAGGACGAAGAGCTCTGGCAGGGGAAAGAAGAGATGGCTCTTGAAGAAGTAGGACTCATACAGGCAGAAGAAGCCCTCAGGAGGAGTCCAAGGCCTCTCTGAAGGAGTAGGAAGCTGAATAAAGACCGAGTCCGGGATTTTACATTTCTCCCTCAGAGAGCTGATCGATTTGGGCGTGCTGGTGGTCGGCGCAGCATTGAAGAAGGCAACGGCGGGGGCAAAGGTTAGTGGCACCGCTGGAGCTGCGTGAGCGGGACCAGCCATCTCAGATTCCCCCTCTCCCTCTCTCACGATAAGTGAGAGAGGGGGAGTTCCTCCGCCTCCCCAGAGTCAGGACGATAGACTGGGAGATCAACTGGGGAAGACGGGGAAAGGGGCCTTTCAGCGGAAGACCCCTGCACGTCTCTGACCATCCGCGACGGAGACGAAGGGTCTTGCCCAGATGAGGAGGCGGCTGTAGGAGCAGAGGCGCGTTTCGAGGGTTTCCTTCTAATTAGGGGTGCGACGGAATCCATGGAAGCTCTCGGCGAAGCAAAGAAAACACAGAAGGACGAAGGATGCGAGAGATCGATTGCAGAGGAGGATACGACAATCACAAGACAAAAACAAGAAAATAAGGAGAATAGAGAAACAGAGCAAACCTTTTTCCTTTTCTTCAAAGGGGAAGTCGAATCGCAATGAGGAGGGAAGGCAGAAGTTCCCACCTTTTCAATGACACGTCTCGTAGGCATGGTGACGTGGGCGGCGGATTAGACGCGTGTGGGACCCACCGAAAAATCAAATCTTTCTAAAAAATCGCTAAACAAAAGATCCTCAAATCAATCTTCAGATCTTCCGGTTCGATTAAGGAAATCCGGGTCGGTTAACTCCAAATCAGGTTCACTCGAAGATCTTCTTGCCTTAAGAGGAGCTAATCAAGAGATCCTGATCCCAGAATCTCAGGCCGAGCTTCCATAAGCCAAGCTCTGGGGGGCTGTTGGTGGAGGTGGTACCCACCGTACCCGGTTTGGAGTAAACCGACCCAAGATTCGATTGAAGAACTGAGGCGTTAATGGGCCGTTGAGGCCCATTAAGGGGAATCCGGCCCAAACCGCAAGAAGAAGAAGAGGCCCGACCGATTCAAGCTGTGGGAGAATAAAAACCGGAGAATCAGCATTAATAGGAGGAATTAATGCGCAGTAATAGAGGAGTTACGAGATGAGAGGAGTATAAGAGGAGAAGGGGGAGCTTAGGAAAAGGGATCGAATTTTCTCTCAAAAAACTAAGCTTGTAACTATTGCAAACATCTGACAAAACATCAATAAAAATATAGCTTTTTCCTCATAACTTGTCACAAATCGCATACCCTATATTCTGTGTGGATTTCGGATCCAACAGAACCCTACATCTTTAATAGGAAATTTTACGAAATTGCGCTCTCTAGCATGATTAATTTGTTACATAACTTAATATATTACCAATGACATATGTCGTAAATTTTTACAAAACAAATGTTATAATTTAAAAAAAAAATCTCAGAAGTCTTTCAAATTAATAGTATAGAGATAGTGGATTTCAACTTTAAATATTTTTACTGGAATTTCCTTAATACAAATATTGAAATCACATAATTTTAGATGAAATTTATGAAAATTTTAATAATAAATCACAATAACTTTCATAATTCACCAAAATCTTCTAACAACTCATTCCAAATCATCATATGATTTTGGTGGATCATGGTAATTGTTGTGATTTGTTATTAAGAGGGGTGTATTTAAACAGTGATTTAGAGTGAATTCTATTAAAATTTGAAATCTCATGTTATTGAAATAAAAATTTTAAAAAGTCTAATAAAATTCATTGTTATTGAAATGGTGATTTTAAAATATATCTTTAAATCCATTGTTATTGGAAATACTTTAAGTAATTGACTTTAAGTGATTTAAGGTTATTTAGTGGAATTTCCTTGTTAAAAATACAAATAATCAAAATCACATCAAATCACATGTTTTTAAGTGGAATTACATAGAATTTCTACAAAAACTACAACTACTTCCTTAAGTCATCAAAATCTTCTAAAAACTCATTAAAAATCAAATTCCATCAAATACTCAATTCAATACATCCCTTAAAATTCTCTACAAATCCACTAAAATCATGTGATTTAAGTCTTTGTATTTTTAACAAAGAAAATCCACTAAACTATCCTCAAATCTCTTAAAACCCATGACTAAAAATATTACGAATAACAATAGATTTAGGGGGGTTAACTGTAGTGGTACTTTGAAGATTGTTACAAATTTTTAGATTATGTTGTTCTTGGTTTATGTATTATAAAATTCTTGATAAAATTTGTTGTTATTGGTTTGATGATTTTAACTGTCTACTCATAATCCATTGTTATTCAAAAAGTCATGTTTTTGTTGATTTTATGATTCAATTAAAATCTAGTAATATTGGACCATGGATTTTCAACAAATTAATTCATTATACACAATTTTCTAAATACTCCATGTAAACCTTGGATTCTTAAACTTCTTATAACTAAAAATTTTGGATTGATTTTTCTAATACAAAAAACTCTTTGTAAATTTAACAAAACTTTTTACCGATTTAATAAACTTTTCAACTTTTAAAATCAATCAACTTTGTAAAATCCAACTCCCACTAACCCCCTTATTGATAATTTTAAAATCATCACTCCAACAATAGTGGATTTAAGAGAGGTTTTAAAATACTTGTTCCAATAATATATGATTTTTCATTTTTACATAAACACTTTCAAATCTGAATTCAATACCCCTCCCCACCTCCCAAAGTAATAAACGAGTATTAAGTATAGAATATTGAGCATGAAGTATAGAATGTTGAACATGATCATCCAAGAAGATACAATATCAGAAAACTAACACTCCAAACATCGAAAAAGCATTAATTAGAATCAAAAATATTATACTACAAGTCGAAAATATTATACTGCAAATTTACAAACACATTAAAAGCTCTGAAATTTATTGTTGCACAAGTGAATAACGAACTTTCACTTGTTAGTGTTGCGGATTTGAAAAGTAAATTGTCTCATGGACACTCTAGAAAAGAACAAATTATGTGTTCGAAGCATGTCAACATTAGTCACTAATCCATTTCAATATAATCTACAATTTTTTAAAAAAAATAATATAAGATGAATTTGATCCGATTAAATTTTACATAATTGAAATCCATCAAATATATTAAGAGATGTTTAATATAATATGCATTATATCAACTTTTTATTTTGCTTTTAAAACTGTATAAGATAGGTGTGGAACATATAAGATGATTATAAAATTTCAGTGTTCAATAGATTTTAATAATACAAAATTTAATTTATTTGTTAGTATGATTACAAATAAATATAAGATGATTATAAATCTAAATTTTTAAAAAGATTATATAAGATGATTTTGTACCTGATTAAGTTTTTTATAATAAGAAATTCTTCTGATACATTATTTTTTAAAGTAAATCGCATTACATGTGGTTTTCACTTTATTTTTAAAATAATATTCTAAAATTTAAGAGCTCAAAATACGTTCAAACAAAAAAATTTTGTGTCGGAATTTTTGCTTTATATTTTTTACTATAAATTTTTAATTTTATTATTGGGTGAAGATGGCAATAGATTTGCCATAATTTCATAATGTAATTTTTATTTGTAATACTCATAAATTTAGATTTGCCATAAATTGTACCATCAAATCGATAGAGTATTGTTTAGACTGTTTGACAATTGATGTAAGTTGATTACTTATTTACTTTTTTTTTTGAGTGGAACTAAAGAAATCAAAATACAGAAAAACATCAATTAATTGAATTATAACCGTTAATACGAAAACTCACATAAAAACGATACACATACAAAATTTAATAAAATTTACTTTTCTTTTAATATGTTGTATAATTTAATCCTTTTTCTGTGTGTTTCTTGATACAGTTTTATTCTCTTTTTTTGTAAAAGAAAATAAATTAAAGAGCATTAACCAATAATTTTGGGGTTGCAAGTATCGAGAAAAGATTCCCACATGCTAAATCCCTCGTGCGCTATTCAAAGATTTTTATGAAAACTCACATAAAAACGATACACATACAAATTTAATAAAATTACTTTTCTTTTAATATGTTGTATAATTTAATCCTTTTTCTGTGTATTTCTTGATACAGTTTTTTTTTAAAGAAAATAAATTAAAGAGCATTAACCAATAATTTTGGGGTTGCAAGTATGAGAAAATGCGAAAGGAAATTTATAGAAAAGAAAAGCAATTGGTTTTGAGAATGGTAAATAAATTAATGTTGCTATAAATGGTGACAATCTTAAATCTTTGAATAGCGCACGAGGGGTTTAGCACGTGGGAATCTTGGGTTTCCCAAACAACGATCAATTACTTTTAGTATTAAATATATTTTAATTTTATTTGTATGTGTCAGTTTTCAATTTTGGCCTTCGAGTGAGAGCATACACGAACCTTCGTGACAGGTGACTCCAGTCCATTTGGTGGATGCAATGAAATTGGAGGTCCTCTAAAAAATAAAAAGCAACTCTTTTTCTTGATCCGTCAACTAGCTAAGAGGTTAATAAGACTTAAATTTATCATTGATTATGATTTGAAATATGAGTAATTCTAAATTTAAGGAATTCTATTTATTGCTCATGCTTTTTTTGAGTGCTCCTTTGCGATCCAGGTGTGAATTTTAGTTTCTTCTTTGGCGCGACCAGGTGTGTTCCCAACTTCCAGCGTATATAGCAATATGACTTTCCTTTTCTGGCGGGATGGTTGTCAACTTATGGACGAACATGCTTCCTATCCCTGGATTTTGTGGTCCATTTGGAAGGCGCGCAATGAGAGACTCTTCCAGAGAATTTTCAGTGAGACTTCGATTATTCTTAGTCGGGCTATATCCGATTGGCGGGCGTGGGAGAGGGCCTGGGAGGTGCCAAACTTACAGGAGGTGCAGGACTCGAGTGCGCAAACCTTATGTTTGCGTAACATCTGTCTGGTTGATGGCTCTTGGAAGGCGTCAGATACTTACAGTGGGCTAGGCTGGTCGCTGCTTGGAGTAAATGGGGAGTGCACCTTGCTGGGGTCTCGTAATCAATTTCGGCGGCTATCCTCCCTACACGCAGAGGTTGAAGCTTTGGTTTGGGCAATGCAAAGTCTGCCGGCCCATTCAGAGGTCCAGGAGTTCGCCACTAACAGCTTGGAAGTTATTAGTATGATTGCGACGCCGGGTGATTGGCCAGCTTTTGCGACGGAGCTACAGGAGTTCGAGAGAGCGAAGAGTGCTTTTCCATCCTTCAAGTTAGTCTATGTCCCACGAGATTCAAATTTGAGAGCCGACCGTTTAGCTAGGTTGGCTAGACTACATTTTTCTTTGTTTTCATTTGTGGGTTGTTCTATTTCAGTGTGGCTTGTTGAACCACCTCAAGTTCTTTGAGTAATAGAATAATCTTTTTGTGTCAAAAAAAAGAATTCTATTTTTTAATTGAATTATGACGTTATTTCGTGATTTATTATTATAGTTTAAAACCTTTACTGAATTTTGAAAATGTTTTAAATTACAAAATATACTAAAATAATTTCAGAAATATTATAACATTATAGAAGATTTCTACATCTTCCACTAGTTTATGCAATTTTAATTTGGGAATTTAAAATCTAAGAACATTTCCAAAGGCAACACTATTTTTGGTATTGAGACTACACTCTTCTAATATTTTTTAGCATTAAAATTTTGTTCATCTCCAACCACAACACTAAACATCACATTAAAAAGTAGAGTCGGTCCAACGATTTGAAATGCCCTACACAAAAATACACTTTTCTCATATTATGCAAATACTTAAACAATAATAATATGAAAATATCATATTATATTTCAAAATCAGTTCCAACTCAAGAATCTTCTGTAAGGAAACAAAAGTATTTTACCAAATGATTGCACACTTAATTATTATTGTTTATTATAATGTGGTAAAATACTTAATAAAATTATGTATAACATTGAAAATATAGAAATTTATATTTTTAGGTAGAAATATAGTTTTAGTTATAAATCAACATTCACTTAATATCAATAAACATCTTAGTACTTTTCCATGCATTATTAACAACTTTTGAAGGAGTCAAATATTTATTTTGATTTCTGAATTGTTGACTAAACAAAAATATGAAGAAATTCACAATTATCTAAGAGAAATACAGTTAAATAATTTATGAAATACAAATATTATAAGCTTTTAAAAGTAAAAATACTTTGTTACAAATTCAACCGTAAAATTCACCGTATCATAATGAAAAAATGTTACCGTGCTTAACAATAACTTTACTAACCGTAACCGTTTTAACTGTATATCAAATGATTAAGATTAAGGTTAAAAGAATATTACGACCGTAACCGTTGGTTAAACAACATTAACCATAATAACCATAACCGTGGTCATGTCTAGTAGTTTCTCGCCCATGTTAAAGACCCAACAAAATTCATTTATCCCCAAAAATACCCTTTGAATTATGATGTCTTAATCATTCGCGATCCCACCCTGTTTAAAAGTATATTATATTATTATATTATGAAGTTATATCGCATCAAATTTGATACAATAGTGTAACTTAACATTAAAATGATGTAATTTTTAGTATCGGAAATGTTTTATTGTAATTACTAAACTAAAATGATGTTTTAGTATTATTCTATCTAATCTAGAAGAGGAAAAAAAGTTAGTTAATGTTCATTTTCAATATGCAGATTAAGCCCATGGAAATAATATTTAAATAAAACTAGTGCTTCCTCTATTTTTTAATACTAGATTTTGATTCGCGCCATACACGGGATTATATAATTTTCTTGGAAAATATAATATCTATAGTGTTTTTAATAGTATTGTAAATTATATATAACACATGTCTAATATTTTGAAATATTTTTTTAACAAAAAACATATGTTAATATAGTATCAATGTCTTTTGTACATTTATGTGTAATACAAAAATAGAGGTGAATATTCAGATTTTCCGATCGGATTAGTTCAATTTTTGTAGGACCCGTATAGGTATCGTTCATCTGTCGATTCGAGTTATTTCGAATTCGAATCAGTTCTAAAAATTTAAATAAAAATCGAAACACCAAATAGTTCAGTTCGGTTTGGTATTAACTCAAATCACAAAAAAAAAATCAAAATAAACAATACAAACATTCTTACATTTTAACTTAGTTCAAGCTATTTTTTGAGCAAAAAATAAATATTATGCGATTCGATTTTTTAAAACCGAATATTAGCTAGATTTAATTGAAAATCGATCGAGAACCAAAACACTAAATGATTTGGTTTCAGTTCTGTTTTAACCAGAAAAGGGCAAAACAAAATATACAAAAACTATTATATTTTAACTCAATTCAACCCTTTTTAAACCAAAAATAAAATAAATAATATTCGCTTCAATTTTTAAAACCAAATATATCCGAAATAAGTTATTAAATGAACCTGTGAGGTCTATTTTATATTTTATTATTATTTTCCAAAACTCTCACCACCATGTGAGACAAAATAATAAACCAATTAAAGACATTTAAAGTCTTATGTATATTAGACTTACAAAATTGAAGTTAAAAGAATAACAATTTAATTTTTCGTTGATTGTGAAATCTTTGTTTTGAAAATTATTAGCAAATTTCTTTTTGCAATCATAGATATTTTGAATTTTTCACAATAATGTATAATCAGTATATATTAACAACATAAGAAAGTAGTTTGAAAATATTCGATTTGAAAGTTAATTGATTACTAGGTACTTGCTCCGCACCATGTGCGGGGATGAAAAAAATTCTAAATTTTAACAAATTAACTTTGTTTATTGTAAAATTTACGTATTTGTAAATTTATTTAAATTACCATATATATAGTCTTACGGTATTAATATATTTATGAATATGCATATGTAGACGAATCTATATGTCTAGTAGGAGCTTACCTTGGAACAATTGTGTTTTGATAAAAAGACATCTTGTATGAATGATCTATACTCTTGTAAACACTAACTGTTGGACCAACAACAAAATTTTGAAACACCTTTGTCTCCCATTTTTTAAGAGAGGTTCAAAATGTAACCAATGTTGTTTCTTAATGGTTGCACCGATTCTTGTCTCCTGTAAATTAATTAAAAGATGTTATTAGATATCTATAATGAAAACAATAACAAATATAAATAATACATGTTTAAAACTTACGTGAATGTCACAAAGAATGAGTTCCAAAGTTTCTCTATAAGGAGTAACTTGCTTCCATAATCGATGATCTTTGCAACGATCTTCCATGTTGACTTGTAAGACTTTAGTTCGGAAACTTTATTTTTTTGAACCATGATAACCTTATTCTTCTTCTGTTTTGAGTGCTTTGATGCTTTGGAATGTAGAGTTGGCTACATCTTTATATAGCGGGTAGCATACTTGATATTAGAGAATATTCGGGGCATTTTAAAACATAAAAAATAAATCGTATAAAATCTTTTGTTAGTGATTCTCAAAGAAATATGAGATCAAAATGTGATCACATTAACTACAAATTTAACTACAAGTCGAATGCGTATTCCAGATTTTGCTCACAATTTAAATAAAATGATATCACATTAAATACATAAATATCAAGCTTACCATATAATCTTGTGGTTGATAAATTATAAAAATAATAAAACCATGTATTAGTGCTAATTACCTAAACTATTTAATATTAATACAATGATGATATCTTACTTACCTAAAAGGTTTAGGCCGATATTTTTGCTAACAACCTAACCAAAAACTACCAAATAAATATCTGGTACGATTTAGTTATAAAAAATGTGATTTAATTGTAAATTAAATCTCATTTAATTACATCTTAACTTATTTCAAATTATTTTAAACCTATAAAATTAATTATTAGTCATTTCGATTACTTACAACCAAACATATAAAATGTGATAAAAGATGTCTTCTAAGTCAACATGTGAAGTCTATTTTATACAATAAGTTTATTATTCTTCACAACTCTTATAAACAATATGAGGCAAAATAAAACATCACTTTAAAATTTTTTAATGCTTTAGACATATTGGACTTAAGAAATTGGTTTATAAAAATTTAACAAATGTTTTTTTTTTGTTTACGAATTTTAAAAAAATATTAAAAATATTTTTATCAAAATATTTTAAACTGAAGTATTTATAAATTTTTATCTTTTTTATTTGGAAAATTTAAATGAAAATCAAAACATTATATGATTTGATTTCGGTTCGTTTTTAATCCGAAAGAAATCAAGGCTAAAGAATGTAAAATAAATTATGTTTAATTCAATTCAAAATGTTTTTGAACCAAAAAAAATAATTACTATTCGATTCAATTTATTTAAACCGGAACATTCATGTGAAGAAAGATGATTTAAAATTGAACATGAGAACTCTATTTTATACTATAATTTTATTGCTCTTGTATAGTTTCACAATCGATGTGGGACAAAATAAACACCACTTTAAATATCTTCGGCAAATCTTTTTATATTTAAAAATAATTCAAATTAAATATTCATTTATTGTTTGGATTTATGTATCAAATATCTTAACTATTATGGATTGTAATTAATGTCAGGATTAAATTTAAAAAATCTTGACTTTTTCATTGGTTAATAACTCTCCTAATCGCTCTAACCTTAACAACTCATTTTAAAAATTCAAAATTTTCTCTCTTTGTCTACTTAATTAATATATAGAGATTGGCTTAGAAATAAATTAATTGATAATATCTTTCCATTTTTTTGTTTAGAATTTTATTTAATAAATAAAGTGATAATTGATTACTTTTTCTTTGAAACTCTCTTTGATTGATACGTATCATTTTTTCTTCTCATTTTTCTATTCGTCTCCTCAAATAATATATAAGATTTGATGTTTTAGGAAAAAATTATTTTATGTTAGATGATATAAACTTTCACACAAAAAGTTAAATTCATTTGAATTATGTGATTATTTGTATTATGTAATATGATTTTTTATTGATTAAATTAGCTTTAGTTAACGTGATTTTTATATAAAATAGAAAATGAGAAAATTATGCATTTTTAATCTGTTTTTTTTGTGGTCACGATGCATTTTTAATATGTGAGGGTGATTGGTAATTGGCTGTATGGACTTTAATTTTTTATAAAATCTTTAAAGTTAAAAATTCTTCAATCAGACTTTAACCTAATAACAGTCCTAAAAGCTCTCTTTAATTTTCTCACCGTTTATTTCACTCTTTTTCTTCTTCCTACGTTGTTTTTTCTTAAAGTTATTAATATGTGACTTTGTTTTTTTAAAAAGTTAGAGCCAATATTTTAAAGTAAAAGTTTTAAAAGTAAATTTTAATTATAAAGTCATTACACTTACAGTGGTTACGGTTCAAACCAATCACTCCCGTGTGTTCAAATATAAAACATAAAGTATTTAACAAAATAAAAAAGCATCAAGTATTAAAAAATAAAGGATGTATATTATACGACTAATAGACTGTGATGTAGACCATCTCTGGACTCGTCATCTTTAATTTGGTTTCCTATAAATCAACGGCTCTAGCGTAATGTTAGTGTGTTCGATGCGATAAAACCCCTTACCACCGTCAGATCTGCTGGATGCTGATCCTGATATATCTCAACGGCTGAGATCATTTGGTTGACTTTAATTGAAGTGGAAGAATTCCAAAGGAGATTTTGCTAATAAAACATGAGCCCCGCTCAAGCCCTCTCTCTCTTCTTCTTCCTCCTCTCTCTCTCTATCCTCTAAAGCGGCCATTGGAGTTCTCGAAGAACCATTTAAAGCTAATTGTGGTGAAAATTTTCTGTGTTTCTCAATGTTTTATTTCGTGTTGTTAATTTTAGTTTAGTAGTTTCAATTTTTCGGAACCGAGTTGCTTCAGTGGGACTATTTGGGTTTATATGATTTGGGGTTTTCGTCTGTCTTGTTTGAATAATCGCAAACAAGTGGTGATTTTGATTTATCCATTCGATGATTTACGCTTTTGATTATCATCGTTTACCGATTTCATGAGTCGTGCGATGACACGAAAAACAAAATTGGATTACTCTCAGTTAAGATTGTGTGTGTGTCTTAGTCTTGTGATGATAAACTTTGAGCTGGTCCTGATTCTGATATTTTTTTTGTTGATTTGATCCATATGGTTGTTGTAGGTTTTGTTCAGGTGGAATTGGAAGATGGAAACAGAAGACGATCTATGCCAAAACTTCATCACATCAGAGCAAAAGTGGGATTATGAGATGGGTACTATGGAGCCTGGCTTGCAAGCTTCGGGACAAGATGATAAAGTTAATGTTGACTTCATGCAAGGCGTGAGGGCTCAAGCATGGGATCCCAGAACGATGCTCAGTAATCTCTCCTTTATGGAACAGAAGATTCACCAGCTTCAGGATCTTGTTCATCTGATCCTTGCCCGAGATGGTCCTCCTGACCAGCTCCTGGCTCAGCAGCAGCTCATCACCACAGATCTTACTTCCATAATCATTCAGCTGATTTCCACTGCAGGTAGTCTTCTTCCATCTGTTAAGCATAATATGTCAACACCACCGGGTGGGCAGCCCGGTTCAGCCATGTTCCCTTATCCCAGGGAGGCTAATAACGTTGCTTCACAGACCCTAAACAATAACAACTGTGGTGCTCAAGTCTTCGATTTGCCTAAGCCGATTGTCGTTGATGAGAGAGATAGCCATGTTGTCGAGGACCATGAAATGAAAGATGAAGACGATGCGGAGGAAGGAGAAAACCTTCCACCTGGTTCGTACGAGATCTTGCAGCTTGAGAAAGAGGAGATTCTCGCACCCCATACCCACTTCTGCACCATTTGTGGCAAGGGTTTCAAGAGAGACGCTAACCTGAGGATGCACATGCGAGGGCACGGAGATGAGTACAAAACCCCAGCTGCTCTGGCCAAACCAAACAAAGAATCCTTAGCCGGGTCTGAACCGATGCTGATCAAGAGGTACTCCTGCCCATTCCCTGGTTGCAAACGTAACAAGGATCACAAAAAGTTCCAGGCTTTGAAAACAATTCTATGTGTGAAGAACCACTATAAACGCACCCACTGCGACAAAAGCTTCACTTGCAGCCGGTGCCATACCAAGAAATTCTCTGTCATTGCTGACCTTAAAACCCACGAGAAGCACTGCGGGAAAAACAAATGGCTGTGTTCCTGTGGTACAACATTTTCAAGGAAAGACAAGCTGTTTGGTCACATTACTCTGTTCCAGGGACACACGCCTGCAATCCCTCTTGAAGAGACAAAACCTACAGCTGGTGCATCTGAGCAGAGAGGAAGCCCTGAGGGTGGGAACAACAACCCAGGAAATCTCGGTTCCGCAACTAACGCTAACCCAGAAAGCGCTTATCCTGGATTGATGGAAGGGAAGATAAGTTTTGAGGAGTCTTTCTCGCCGCTGCTGAGCTTCGATACATGTAATTATGGAGGGTTCCATGAGTTCCCGCGACCGGTATTTGATGATTCAGATAGTTCAATTCAAATGCTTATTTCAAGTGCGTGTGGTTTCTCCCCTAGAAATGGCGGTGGGTCTGTTTCAAATACTAGTCTCTAAGGCTTTGCCATATATATGATAAGTTATGTAAGATGTTCTAGTTTTTAGCCTTTAGGCAGCAGCTCCTTTGTGTCTGTAATTGGCTGAAACAGCTATATGTTCATGATGATGACAATTTTATGAAAAGAAACAATCCTTCTTTCTTTACGTAATACCAACAAATTTTATATGGAAGTCTGTAACCAAATCAAGATATGTAACTACAATTTTGATAACCTAGGAATTAGTTTCAAGATTACTAAAACTGGCTAATCATCTGGCATTGTTCTTGAGCATGAATTCATTGACGTAAGAGAAAGATGCACTGGCATGCTTGAGCTTCTCAGTATCACTATCATCCATGCAAGCTTGGCATAACTTCTGAAACTCGTGTTTCAAAGCTCAAATTGGACAATGGATATCGAGCATGGTAGTGTTCAATGTATAAAGTGACCATCTTTTAAGACAATATGAACATTTTATGAGATAAAAATCCTTTTTAAGTTTTTGTGAAGCAATGCAATAACCGCAAGTCATCTTCTTTGTAAGGCTTGTTTCATCAGTGTAGCCACAACATCCTAGGCGGCATGCCCTTTTATTTCTAACAACCTTACGCATCAACAAACTTGAAACTTCTAGTCAGATCATTTTGTGTACTCAGCGTGGCACGAGCCATCCCTTCAAATTCCTTCTTCGATCTTCTCTTGCTGAAACTCAACCCTATTGCACTTGTCATCTTTTATGTACTCACAAACGCTACTCGCCTTTCCCTCTCCCTTTTTCTCTCTCTCCACCGAGAGCCTTTTTCTTCACCAAGTGCACTCTCTCTCTTTTCACTAAGCTCTCTCTGTCTCTTTATTTGCACAGTAAGAGTAACTGTTATGATAGATGCGAGGAGAAAAAAAATTAACAACAAGAGATTTAGCGTGGTTCATCAAATTGGTTACGTCTACATCCACTATTTACAAGCTTAAGCTCAATTAGTGTGACGAGACCAAGAATTGCAACCCATATAAGAGTTACTCTATACCATTTGGGTCACTAACTGTTCTATTAGCATGATCTCTGACTATCTGCAGTTGTTAGTCAAACAAATTTAAGAGATAATCAATAAATCTCCACCTTGACTTGAATCGTCTAATCGAATGTACAAGAATATGCTATTTCTGTGCTAGATGGATCATACTTTTTCTTTGCTTCAGATGCCTCTTAAGGCCAAGTGCTCTTTAAGGCCAGACTAACAACTTGAGATGTTCAATAAATCTAAAGGAACTGACTTAGTGAATATATCATTAGGCTTATTAGCTGTTTCCACTTTTTCCAGTTGAATCTTTTTATCATCCTCAGAATAGGATATTTTGTAATCTCCATCTAACAATCTTATATATTATTTACGAAGTGAATTTGCACCAAATTAAAAGTTGGATGGTTGATAACTATGCTACCCTTAATGAATTATTTAATTAATAATAAATTGTAATTAATAAATTAGTATATTTACAAATAAAAACAAAAATTAATAAATAAAAATGAATTTAACAAATAAAATATTCAATAAATTTATATCTTTTAAAAAGAAGCCTTGGTTATCCTTAAAAGTTTCTTTTATATATATTTGATTTTTTAAGTATGATATAAAATAAATTTATTTTGAAATAAAGTTAATTGAAAAGATAGAATAACATTCCTCAATAAAATCAATCATCATTTCTATAAAATTATTTGTAGCTAAGTATCTTTTTTATATATTTATTTTATAAAGTAACATTCTTCAATAACCGCATGATATCTTCAAATACTCTATGGCACGAGCCACCCCTTCAAACTCCTTCTTTGATCTTCTTTCGTTAAAACTTCACGTCATCGCACTTGTCATCCTTTATGGACTCACAAACGCAACTCGCCTTCTCTTCTCCCTTTTTCTCTCTCTCCACTGAGAGCCTTTTTCTTCACCAAGTGCTCTCTCTCTCTCTCTCTCTCTCTCTCTCTCTCTCTCTCTCTCTTTCTATGCACAATAATTGTTATGATAGATGTGAGAAGAAAAAAAGAACAAAAAGAGATTTAGTGGTTCATCAAAATGGTTAGTCTACAGGCAGATCTCTATTGTTACGTATTTGATTTGATTTAATTGAGACAAAACAATTTTAGAAAACAACTAGAGTTAATCAAAAAGATATATACTCTGAAAACCCTTAGTGCAAAATGATTGACAAGCTTAAGTTCAATTAGTATGACTAAGCCGAGAATTGCAACCCATATAAGAGTTATCCTATACCATTTGGGTCATTGATTGTTCTCTTAGAGACATCTCCAACTATCTGATGTTGCTAGTCAAACAAATTCAAGAATCTCCACCTTGATTTGTATCCTCTAATCATATATATAAGAATACGCCATTTCTGTGCTAGATGTATCCGACTTTTTCTTTGCCTTAGATGCCCCTTAAGGCCAAGTGCTCTTTCAGGCCAGACTAACAACTTGAGATGTTCAATAGGTCTAAAAATTTCTTGAACTTAATGTGAGGAACCGACTTAGTGAGCATGTTAGTAGGATTATTAGTCGTTTCCACTTTCTCTAGTTGAATCTTTTTATCATCCTCAGAAAAGAATATTTAGTAATCTCCACCTGACAATTATCTATTAGTATGAAAATGTTTTTTTGTGAAAGACAAAACTAAAAATTGTCTTAGATGGTAAGTAACCATATTAGTTTTGCACATTGGTACATTACATTTCTTGAGGAACTCTTCGACGATGTAATGTGGTCTTCTGAAGTATCCCAAAATTTAGTGATTTTTTATATAATTCATATGAAGGTCCCAACTCTCGACCCTCTGGTTACATTCTTCTCCATGTAGAATCTACAAAGAACATTCATCCGAGGCTCCTAAGTATCAGAGCAAAAAAACATACACATAAGAGAGTTTTTGTACAACTATGATATGTTTAGTGAGGTTGACTTGCAGAAAGAAGCGTGATCCAATAAAGAAAACCGTTTAAACTAGACTTGTTTCATTCATAGAAAAGATGACAAACATCCAAAAACAAGACCCTTTTCTTCATGCTTTCTTGACTGATGCCACATAGAACAACCTTGAAAATAACTTTCCCATGACTTGTTCAGTGAAATGAGTCAGTGGAAGAGGACGTCGTGGGTCGTGGATAGATGGACAAGTTGATTGTGCATATTCTATAACCTTCTTAGTATGTAATATAGTGTTTCCAATCCTTCACATCCAAATATGTTTTCCAATTTTAGCATTTTACACTTACTATAAGCCATATTAAAGTCAAAGTTGACTTTAAGCATTTTACATTGTATTTTGTGTCTGTTTTATAATGCATTAGGTGTTTTTGGATTTGGTAAACAATGTGAAATGATAAGAGTATCGACCAGATGTGAATAAATAAACATTTGGAAAAAGGATGTGAAGATCGACCATATGATTGATTTGTGGTACTAATCTAGGTGTGATGACTAGAAAAGGAAGCAAGGATTAGCCAATAGGATCGACCATTGACTGATCCTGACGTGCACCAGTCGAGCACCCATCTCCAGGTTTGGCCATCCGACTGATCCAGACACAACAACCGAAGAAGGATCTCTAAGATCGGTTTTTCAATTTTTTGGACAGCGAGCCAAACCCAGACAAGCAGCATCCAGTCGAAAGCTATCATACAAGATCAATCAATTGGATCGGTTAGCACACTAATATTGTTTAACACTTAGCCAATTTTTTTTTTCCAAATTTATGTTTTAGTTGGAATCGGATTCGGTTTGTCTCTGATCAACCTACAAGTATGTTGTTAGACCACATTTAACTCTAAGTTTTTTTTAAAAAAATCTTTTTGCCTCTTTTAGATATATAAAATTGTTTAGGATAAAATTTGTTTGGATATTGATTTTTTTATGATGTTTTAGAGTTTGATCCTTAATCTTATCAAGTTTCTATTGGTAAACATGTTTCATATATTTCTTATTTGTATTGTTTGTTTCTTCTCCGTGAATGAGTATTGATAATACCAATATTTTACCACCTTTTTTTATAGATTTTAGTAGGTTTTATTAATGTTTTTAGTCAACTTTTCACAATTAGAGGTAGTTTTCTTGTATTTTTGGTGTTTCAAATTAATTCAGACCAATCAAATTTTGGAGCAATATGGAGCTATTATTGTCAAAAGTCAGTTTCTAGATAGTTTTCGAGTATCACAAACATCAACAAAGAGGAAGACCTTTCTCTCAATGGATTTCGATGAAATTTGTAAAGGAGCTAGAAAATTGAGTTAGATTTCATATCCAAGTGGTTTCATGTCTTTTGAAGCAACATAGAAAGAGTTATATCGATTTTACTACAAATTGCTATATATGTCTCGCAAGTGAAGGGTGCGTAGAATGGCCAAAATAAAAGGAAGACAAATTGAGTTTCGAACCAGACATTCTCCAAACTCAATTTAGTCTATGCCAAGAAAATTCAAGAAAAATAAATCTAACCAAGACTACTTTGCAAGAAGAACCAATTTTGGGGATTTAAAGACCCGGTTTAACCGATTTTGACCAAATTTCCAAAACACTATCTATAATTGGTTTTAGCCATCTATTTCAAGAGAGAGAGAGAGAGAGTTTCTTAGGTTTTAATAGATAAAATTAGAGCCTTAGGAGTTAGGGAAGAAAGCCTAGGAGTCGATCCCTTTGTAAGCTTCTTAAGGCCCCATCTTCCATCAGTACTTCCATCCATCAATCCATATCGGTTTTCTCTATCCTTTAGCTCCCTTGATTGAATATGAATACTTGATGTTCTTATTATTTTCGTGTTTACATGAGGTAGTATGATAACATGTTAGACAGTAGCTAACAGAGAGTTTATATGCTTGCTTGAATTGAATTAATTATCGATTATGTTTTATCAAATACTTTATGACCTTTGCTTATACTTTAACGTTATTCACTCTTCAGGCTAGTTTGTGAATGGATCATAGGTTAGTACACATTCCAAAATCTTGTTTACAGCTTGACCTAGTTTTTGATGAGTCTTTCTCAATAGGCAACGAAAGTTGATCGATTGAGAATCGTGAACAATCAATCCCTTCTGAAATCATGCATATTTTTCTTTTACAATAACTAGTGAACGTTGAGTCCCTTGGTTGTTAAGGATATAGAATCCTGAATCTCGAAAGTGGAGAAGATTTATATTTGTGATTGTTTTCTACACCTTAGCATTATCCTCCTAGTCAATATTTATTTCTGCTTTCTTGCTAACGCTTTCTGCTTGTCTGATGCATATTCATTTGTTGAGTCATCCCTTGTAAATTAGCATATAGATTAGGAATTAAGTTTGCATCATATTAAAATCATAAAAATCTATAAATATCAGTGACAAGCCCTTGCAGATATCATTCTTAGTTTACTTTGAAATCATATGAATCCTAAGTGTAAATATCTAGTCATTGTTGATTCGATCCATAAGTATTACTGCGAATGCTGTGAACTTGCAGTTATGTTTTAATTGGAGTAAAACTTGACCTCACATCAATTTATTGGCGTTGCTGCCGGAGATTAGAAGTCTTTAACTTAGGATTAAGTGTAGGAAAACTTTTCTTTCTTTCTTGTTTGTAGAATTTTCGACTTTTAGGTAGAAATTTCGGTTTTTCTTGTAAAAATTTGATTCGAATTTTTGACATCTAACTTCTCTTGACTTCTTTAGAATTCTAACTCTTAGATTTATGTTAGTTTTAGGAGAATTTTTTTTGGCTAACATAACATAGGAAGTTAACAATTTTTTGATGTTTTCCATTTTTCAGATTTTCCATTTTCTTTTACATTACTAATTTATAAAAACCTCTATTTGTTTTTAGGAAAACACAAGAGCAAAAACCCTAAAAGTTTCGAGACCTCCTTTCTTTCTAAGTCATGGACGAAAATAATCAAGCAATTAACAACAAAAATCCTCATTCAAATTAATTCATGGAATAGGCTGAGTATTATCCTCATCATTTTCAGCTTGGATGAGAAACTGAAGAACCGAGAAACCACCACTGGAGAGAGTATTGGCCGAGTACAAGCCATGATTCTCAATCATGGAGCTGTTATCTTGATTCTTTATTGCTGGAAAACAAAAATCTCGCAAAGAAGAGCCAAACTTCATGAAAGCGAAAGAAGATTCGAATATCGAAGCAATCACTGTTTCTTTCCTGAGGAAGCTTATGAAGAACAACAACATCAACCACAACCTCACTCCCCAAGACCTAGTACACCACATTCTATACCTCATTCACGTAGTCCCACACATTGTTGCAGACTCTTGAACTCAAAATCGAGTACTTGACGAAACAACTTCTCGAGACTCAAAGCCAATTGGAGCAAAAGATCTATACATCTATGGATAATCAAAACTTTAAGCTTAAAGAGAGGACTGAGAAGCTTGAATTCACTAATAAAGTCATAGATGTATGCTGAAATCATCTACAAGAGGCTACTCAAGAAGAGAACAATGCCTATTTTCAACAAGAATGCGAAGAATCTCAAGAAGACGATGAAAATTGATAAGAAGAAAGTTGGAACGAAGAAGCTATAACAAAAAGGCTTACATCTTTAATTGAGGATGTGGAAGCAAAACAAAAGATTTTTCTTTGGATTTTGGGACCTTGAATCTCAATTTCAATAGATACATATACGAGCTTGTTGAGAAGAACAAGGAACTTTGAGGGATTCTTGGAGAATTGGTGTCTAGTGCCAATGAAATTAATACGAAGATGGATGTTGTAAAATGTTGTAAAATGAGATGCGAAGAAGATCGTTGGGAAGACAAATCATAATTCTACAGAGATTTATGACATACAAATCAACCTTGATCTTTTTAGCTCTCATCTTGAAGTAATTGAGAAGAACTAGCCAAGGAGCGAGAGAAATCGATTAATGACGTCGCAGAATATTATGACCAGCAAGGCGGATGACCTGAATATGATTTTCAACATAATGAAGTCAAGAATCATTCCAAGGCATGGAAAATTACATGACCATAAGATGGAGAGCAAGAATCCAAACCACAAGTTCGAAAACAACCTCGTTTCGACCTAACACATAAAGATGTTTCTGCAAGGCGAGTTGATACTCCTCAAGACACTGATTTTGATGATCTCTCATCATTTATCAAATTACCAAATGATGATTCACAAACAATTCCTCCGATAAGGAATGGGAAAACGCCTGATCCCTCAGGAACCATCAAGGAACCCGAGTTGACAGTTTAGAGACGATCACTATCCCTTCCAACATCGTTAGAGACTCAAGTAAGAAACTTAAAACTTTATTTAGACTAGAAGATTCAGAACTCTTCATCACCAATTGTTCCATCAGCAAGATGAAATTTAAGGATGCCTTATGCGACTCCGGAGCTAGAGTTAATGTTTTGCTGAGTTGCATAGCGCTTAAGCTTTGATTTCAACTAGAGACTTCAGGAAAAAACCTAATGTTCACAGATAACTCACTAAGAAAAGCAGTAGGCAAGCTACAAGATGCCCTAATAAAAGTTTCCAATTTTCTTTTGCCAACAAACTTACAAGTCATAGGGATTGAGAAAAAGCATAAACCATCCTTGGTACTTGGAAGAAGCTTTCTTGCAACTGTAGGAGCTGTTATGGATTGGCCTAACGGAAGAATGAGATTCATACACACCGGTAAAGACCTCTCCTACAAGCTAGCACCTCTGAGATTCGTTGCGCTTGAATTTTGGCGCTCTCAACCGATTGGAAAAGCTGTAATGGAAAGGATAGCACAAAACAAAGCAGATAATTCATGTCAAGGCTCTACAACACGAGGAGGGGAACATTCCCCGAATGAGCATCCTCAAGTCTAAAATGCACATGAGCCGACCTATAGACTTTAAAAAAGCGCTTAATGGTAGGTAACCATTGGTTTTTATTATTTTATGTTTAAGTTTTATTTAAATTTTTATAGATTTTGGTCGTAGGATTATGATTCAATGTTGGTGTTACATGTTTTAATTTTTTTTAATAATTAATAAACTTTATTTTTTGTAGAAATTAGCTTGGAAACAAATAATTTGAAGAAAAATTCAATTCGGACATGTTTGGACGGATGGACGTGTATACGGGACAACGGGACCGTGATGCTGGATTACAGACCAAAAGTAACCCCCCAACTGGTAAGATGGACCAAACGCCTTGACCAAATGAGGCATCTAGACCTCCGACCAGACGCGACATCCCCACACACCTCCCACCCAGTGCCATGAGCCCCGCCATCCGGTGGGAACAAACGGATGCGCGCTAAGACACAAAGCCTTTCCCACTGGTTGCGACTCCTTTTCCTTTCCCCATCCAATGCCCCAACCTCCGCCATCCGGTGCTACTAACTCTACCCCTTAGCCCACAGCTATGGTGAGTGCCAAAAACCTCCTCCCACCTGGTGTAAGTGTCCCATTCACCCCAACCCGTCCTGAACATCCTAAACACATATCCGATCAACCATTAACCCATCCCGCCTATCATTCCCTACCATCCTACCCTAAAATCACAAACCATAAACATTTGCAAACCATAAAACTTTCCTAATATCCCATCTTACCATAACCTTAATGTGCTCAACCATTTTCCACAACCATCAACCGTCCGGACAAGGACAAGGACAAGGATAAGGATCACATGAAAACACATCCAAACATGTGACTTTGTATTTTCTTGGACTGATCCCGCATCAAGCCAAATACTTCAAAAGATCTCAGGCATATCAATATATTTACATCATTTTATGATGATTTTCACAGCTAAAACATTCAAGAACACAAGATACACACTTGGAACTTAAAACCAACAAAACCGAACAAATTTTGCAACTAAGAAAATACATTGCCTCCAAGCATGGATCAATCCAAGATTTTTCCAGCACTTCAGAAAGGTTCTAAAGGATATCTTGAGGCTTTAACCACTCCTTCAAGATACTTATCTTTGAAGGAAAGCTTATGGTGCAAAATTTGCAATATTTTGAATTCTACCGTAACTCCATCAAAGAACTTTATTTCTCCATCAAGCCAAGAACTATTGTGACCAGAATGGAGAATATTTTGAGGGTACAAAATACCCAACTAAGGAAGAGCCAATTTTTATCACGATCTATAGGCTCCAAAATGCGGTTTCAAGGTCAAAAGCCACAACCGAAGCATCCAAACACAGAGGAAACTCATCAAAATGGACCAGAACAAGGAGTGAAATGAGATGGAAAGTATCTACATAATATTTTGGCTCGATTAAGACTAAAAGCTAAGAAGCCCGACTTATTCAAAACTCATATCAAGGAGTCGAACCAAGTTTTATAATTGAAGAGTCTTGGATAAAGTGGAAATTTTTTGAAGAAAGGTCTAGAAATTTTGGAAGTGCCAAAAATTACATCATGGAGAACACGATTAGCTAGAAGCCGAAGAAAACTTGGCTTAGTCAAAATCAAGCTCCGCCAAGCGAACCAAGCTATCAAAAAGTTAATATACCCAAATTTTTCTCAAATAATTCGACCACCCAACTAAGTTATCCTATACCCTTTCCTTTTACATTAGTTTTTAAGTACCTTCCTCACTTGATTTTACACCGAGACGGTGTAAGTTAAGTCTGTGATGATTCCTATTGTTACAACTTCTTATTTTTCTTTGTTTTTTGGTTCTTTTTCTTTCTTTTTCAGTCGTTTCAAAAAAAATTCAAAACCGATACATTTTATTGAGTCTAAATCAGTCCAAAAACATCTTTTCTTTGAAGTAACCAAATGACTAATGACTAGTGTCCCTAGTGTCAATGTTTGACTACAGTTTTACCGAACGATATATCCCAAATGGAACAGCTAACCGAGGAAACATGTCACATGTTATCCAGGTAATTCTTAGCAACTCCAACACTTAATGAACTTAATTTTATCTTCTTGAGGTTTGGTATACATTGAATTATATTTCTTTTAGAACTTGACAAAATTAAGTCTACAGGTCCCCTCTTTCCTGTATAAGTAAAAAATTCTTCAAAGAAGATGCTTATGCTTAGTAATTTAATATGTAATGCGATGAAGTGTGTAGAAAAGACCAAAATATAATTGATAGAAAAAGTAAAATGATACCCTGGAAGAGTAGGGAGAAAATCGATTCTCAAGAGGCTGATAAAAAAATAAAAAGATACTTTAGAAAAGTAGAGAAAATCAGCCTTTAAAAGCATTTAAAAGTGAATAAGGAATAGGAAATGAGCCGATTATGGACTAAAATTGTTTAGGAACTTGTTAGAGTTTAAGTCTATGTTTTCTTTGATCGTTATTCTCTCGAAGAGACTGCACACTGTAGATTTTAGGGAGTAGTGATGGAATATCTAGATACCTCTTGTGTATTGTGGTTGAATCAGGGACATCGCTAAGTTAGTGGTGAAAACCAAGGGTTTTACCTAAATTTCAATGCATGTATTAGTGGATCACGACATTCTAAGTCGCCAAGAAGTTCAAAAGCCAAAGTATGTTTCCATGTTTTCAAACTTCTTCTCACTTTATTTTCTTAGTTGAGGATGAGCTATAAGTTAAGTCTGAGGGAATTAATAACACCAATATTTTATCATTTTCTGATAGTTTTAGTAAGTTTTATTAATGTTTTTAATCAATTTCTAACGATTAGATGTAGTTTTCTTGTATTTTTAGTGGTTCAAATTATTTCTGGCCAATCAATGATTTTGGAGCAATATGGAGCTATTATTGTCAAAAGTTAGTTTTTGAACATTTTACGAGTATCAAAAGTATCATCCAATACCAAGGCTTTTACCTCAATAGATTCCGATGAAATTTGTATATGAGCTAGAGAATTAAGTTACATTTCATATTCAAGTGATTTCATGTATTTGGAGCAATATAGAAAGAGTTACATCGATTTTACTATAGACTGCTCTATCTGTCTCGCAAGGGAATGGTGCGTAGAATTTCAAAAATAAAAGGAAGACGAGTTGAGTTTTGAATCAGATATTCTCCAAAATAAATCCGTTCTATATCAAGACAATTCGAGGAAAAGAAATCAAACCAAGAACACTTTGAAAGAAGAACCAATTTTGGAGGTTTAAAGACTCGATTTAACCAATTTTGACATAATTTCCAAAACACTATTTATCCTTGTTTTAGCCATCTATTTCGAGAGAGGGAGAGACAGAGAGTTTCCTATGTTTTCATAGATAAAACTAGAGCCTTAGGAGGCAACGCCGAAATCCCTAGGGGTCGATCCCTCTGTATGCTTCCTAGGACCCATCTTCCATCAATACCTTCATCCATCAATCCATATCGGTTTTATCTATCATTTCCCGTGATTGAATATGAATGCTTGTTGTTCTTACTATTTTCGTGTTTACATGATGTAGTATGATTAGTTTGCATGTTCGACAGTAGGTAACACAGAGTTTATATGTTTACTTGAATTGAATGAACAATCAATTAGGTTTTATTAAATACGTTATCACCGTTGTTTATACTTTAACGCTACTCACTCTCTAGGTGATGTGTGTCAAGTTTCGCCCAAAAAGAACACTACAACAACAAGTGTACAACGTAGTTGTAATACTTTAGGTATCGATCCTACGAGGACAAGTAGTGCACTAAAGATCTATAGACTTTCTAATTTGCTAAGAAGGAACAAAAGTTGTTTGGTTTTTGGTGTTTATTAGAATGAAATGAACAAAGCTGAAAGTAAAACAAAGGAAAGATCAATGAAAGATAAACGTTAGACAAATAGGAAATCGTAGAGAAACGTAAACTAGCATACGAGGGTTCGACTTTCGAGGACTTTTTAGCATACCTATAGAACATAATCCAGTTGTAAATCCTCTTCACTTTCGAGAATATGGATTCTATAATAATTAATAACTAAGGGACTCAACTTTCACACGGTCCTTGCAGAAGACAAGTATGAATTAACTCAAGTGTACATGATTGATTGTTCACAATTCTAGATCGGTCCACTTTCGTTGCTTAAATAAAATTGCTTACAAATACTAGTTCCAGAAGTATGACAAGCTTTTCGAATACATACTAACTTTAGATCTGTTCACAAACTTGAGCAAATAGAATTCAATGAGCAATGTGATAACGTTAATGATAACCTTAATAGGTTTGTTCAAAAGTGTGTTCTTCAATTTGTTTCCCCCTCTTGGATCTTATTTCCAAAGTGTGTTGTTCGATCATGGACAATGGCCTCGTGCGACCCGTTAAGGGATTTTTGCTTTGTCGTTAACAACCATCATCGTTAATGTCTCTTCTATAGGCCTAGGTATGTATTGGGATATTGATACCTTCAATTCCTCCTTCATGGAGAGGTGTTTTTTACATCATCTATATTACGAGAGAGATAAAATTTCTCTAGACCGAAGTACGTACTCGGAAAAAGATACTCCGGTTTGCTCTACTAATAGCATAAATGCCGATCAAGTTCATCTGAAATTTTTTTTTATTCCGATGTTTCTTTTGAGATGGAGAAACATTTTGGATACATGAATTTCATTATTTAAATATACTATCAGATGAGTTACAAGTACTAGGCCAAATAGATCTCTATGCACCTAGCTCCTTCAATGTGGAGAGTATTCTTATAACAATCAGCGGTAATGGGTACACTTCAAATTGGGACCAAAATCTTGGTAGCGCTATGGTCAAATGGAGCAAGATACACTCGAGCCGTTTTTTTGCTACCGGTAAATTTTTAAACTCTGGTACTATTCTGCTAGAGCATATATGTTTAACTGGGGTAAAACTTTTGGTGGTTCGACGGCCAACAGAGGGTCTCGTCTGCCATATTGGAAAATTTGTGCCCCAATTCTAAGACCACTGTATCATACTTTCTTCAGTATTTCATATTCCTCCGACATGGAGAGTTTTCTATCCACGACATATCTTCCTCAGGCTGCATATGTCGTGTTTTACCCTCTTATCCTATGTATGTGATATTGGATCACGAGAGCCCCTTCTTGTTCGGCTAGTGACATCCCTTTTCACGGAATTAGTGTTCCAACACTTTCGGCGCAAGTTTGGAGTTTTATAACCAAAAAGAAAATGAATTTTCTAATATGGAAGTGGTATCCACACTACAAGAAAAAAAAGGTTTTTACAACGGAACGATTCATTGTTAAATCATCGTAAATCGAGGTTTACAACGACTTAAAAACGAAAGGCAAATTATCGTTAACGGCTCGACGTAGTGAAACATTCGTTGTTGGATGGTAAATTTTTCTAATATGGTAGTGGTATCCACACTACAAGAAAACAAGGTTTTTACAACGGAACGATTCGTTGTTAAATCGTCGTAAATCAAGGTTTACAACGACTTAACGACGAAAGGCTAATCAGATTTCGTCGTAACGTAGATGGTAAATTTTTCGTCGCAAACGCGACGCTAAGTTACGACAAAATACCAATGATTTTTTGTGCTCTGCAAATCGATGCAAACTTAAAATGATTTTAAGACGAATTAGAAATGAATTTTTTAAAAAAAATACACCATCGAATTAAATAACAAATATTGTTAAAATTTTTTGTTGTAAAAACGTTGTTAAAATTTTGGCAATGTTAATTCGTCACAAATTAGCAACAAACTAACAACGAAAATTTAAATGGTTCGTCGTTAATTCGTCATTATATGCGACGATTTTACAACTAATGCTGTAACAGATTAAAATAACTTAAATTACAAAATATTGATTTCAAATATTAAAATAATTAAAATTAAAATTATAAATTAAAATTAAAATAATTAAAAAGATTTATATTAAATAAATTCATATCCAAATTACACAAATTACAAAAAAAGTTTAAAAGAAAATAAATAAATAAATAAATAAATAAATATATATATATATATATACATATATGCGCAACAATTTTATTATTTTAGTTAACCCTTCCCTTTGCATCTCAAAAATGTGCCCTTCCCGACGAGTTTACGAATAAATAACGTCTGTAAAGGGGTGCTGCTGGACTCATTTCAAGGTCAACTCGACTTCTCGAGCATCCCGATCAGTTAGTTTCACTCCATTCTTTTGTTTCTTAGAGATGCTCCTTCGCTCCCAGTACAAAACATTGGTTCTTCACTCCAAGCAGTACTAAACTCATAATCAACGAGCCGAGGAAAGACAAATCGATCCTTAACGTCATATGAAACAAAGACGCTTTACCTACCCGGTCGTTAGCTCAAGGAATATCGATTTTATGGTGAACGAATCGTTCATTCTCCGCCCACTTACTTGATGACATAATGGGCACCTCCACAAGCCAATTATCTAAATTCCGTGGAAACTGGTCAATAAACCATTCTTTTTTAGCCTTGTCGGATAAGTCGACCTCTCTCTAGTCGACTAGTATTAGGTACCAAAAACTTTCATTATGAAGCCGTTCTCGTCAATGCCAGTAATTGGCCCAGGGTCTGCTCCTCGATGTTTGAATCCACTGGAAAAAGAGTTGTTGAACCTGGTAAAGTAACAAATAGGTGTACATGATGTACATAAAATTTCATGCATATTTTAGTGTGTTTTAGCTTAGT
>OVAN01003605.1:0-14923 GCA_900406275.1 Anastatica hierochuntica
GTTTATGTTTGCTTTCTTTCCTTTCTTTTACTTTTAGAACCTTAAGAAAACTAAAACAAAACCCAACCTCCCTTAATTGCTTAGATTAAGTTTGAATGTGTATTCCCAAAGCTTAGNAGCTTAGGTCCATCTAGTCTAAGTTTGCTCCTTGTGGTTCGACCCCCAAGTACTATGATGGCATATCGTGCACTTGCGGATTGTGTTATTAATAGGAAACGGGCTTTACAAATTTAAAGCTTCGTGCACGGTGACTTGCCTTTTCATAGACCTAAGGAACCGCGCCCAACATTTACTTTACGGATGAACAAGATTAATATTTTCTCCACAATGATGCAAAACAAAATATTGAATCCTTAATGATATATGCGCTCACAATCAAAATAAGGTAAGAAACCTAAAGATGCCAAAGAATAGTAACTGCACAATTTTGGTTAAAAGCTAGGTAAAGGATTTTTTGGATTGATAAAGTTTTAAAACACTTGAAATTGTTGGATTAAAATAATAGAAATTCAAAATCATATAGAACAAATATTATAAAGGATATTTTTCTGCGACTTCTCACATGGAATTTCAAATATTCAATAGTATCAGTCCATATTAAAATTTAAAAAATGGAAACTTTGAAATATACTATAAGTGAAATTTAGCTGAGCTTATCGTACACTATATCTTTATATAAATATGGAATGATTTAACCAAAAGAAAAAAAGAAAGAAAACAAATAGAAAGATGTTAAAAGAAACTATTACTAATAAAAATTGAAGGTATATGATGGTAAGATCTTCCACAGTCTAATGAAAAAAAACTTATATAAAAAGCATTTCATCACACTCTATCAATCAAAAAAATGTAAAAAATATTTCGGTAAAAAATCAGAATGTAGACATTCGAATTGCATTATATACTAAGACAATGTAGTTAAAAACCAGAAGTAGACTAAAAAAAGAAAAAATGTAAGTTTTATATTTTAAAAAATTATTATTAAGTATGAAGAAATTAAAATTTTATATTATAACGTATTTAAGCACCTTACTTATATATATATATATATATATATATATATATACTACAAATAATAATTTTATTGTAGAAAGATGTTATGTTATATTTGTAGCAGATCAATAAATTTCTTCTTCATTGTTATCTGTTGGTAGTTGCAGATAGTTGAACCGCTATGTAAGCATAAGATGAAGACTGTGAAAAATTAAAGATTTGATATCACATGATTCCACCAAAAAATATGAAAACAGTCTGCACGTTAATGAACAAAGCCATTTAATTATTGTATTGATAACGAAACCAAAAAATTACCAATATAAAAAATATTTATGATACATTGTTTACCAAAAAACTGTTTTGTAAAAATAGGGAAAATAACCTTCAAAAACTATGAATCACAAAGTTATTTTATTTTTAACAGAAAAACTATTATTTTATTTCTTCTTTTTTCCATTCAATTGCAACCAAAAAACATATGGACTAAGAGAAATAGAGAGACCACAAATAACTAATGAAAACAACTAAACTCTTATGTGAAATCCCATCTTCTTCATCCAGCTTCCATCAAATACTAAAGCAACACCAGGGGTTGAGAAGTAAAAGAAGTTTACACCATTGTATCCATTCTAACAACCAAAGCAGTACTTAATTGTATTTTCAGGTATTTTTGATACTTAGTTTTATTAGGATTGTAGGTATGACATTTTAATAAGTGTATATTAAAAGTAAAATTTTTAATAAAAATAACTAATATAGCAGCTTCTAATCAATTTTTAATAATTCAAAAAATTTTAAAATACATTGTAATTTAAATGCTATATTTTAAATATCATTTTAAAAGTTTAGACTTTTGAAATTAAAATGAAAGAACAGACCGCGCGTAGCGCGGTAAATCCCCTAGTATATTTAAAAGGAGAAATTTTACATAATAATACCAACCTTCTAATTCTAAATGATTTACGTGCAAAAGCATTGAATAGAACATATACCTTAGTCTGTAGATGTAAATGCATCAAATATGAATTGGAAATGGACGTGAAAATCATGAGTATCAAGAATAAAAATACAGACGGAAACTAACCATTTGTCACCGTTCAAGTGTCATTTCTTTTGTTTCTTTAAAAATTTCTCTCTTTAAGACGAATTTCCTCTCTCTCCCTTTCTATCTCTCTACATTCTTTCTTGATATCAATGGATACAAATCCCTCTTGAGTTATTATCGTCGTTGTTATTGTTACTTCTCAGTGCATCATTTCATATATATGGAGATGCAAGAAACACAATGTCGAGAGACACAAATGGATTATATGGAAATAATTTTGTGAGTCCCCGATTTATGGTGACAAAGTGGTGTGTGAGGAGAGCTTAATTGATTTGACTACCTACATCACCAAAGTGCACTTATCTTTTCAGACACTGCCTGATTGAACTCTGCAATTAAGCGTGCTTATGCTGTAGCAATATTGGGGTGGGTAACCTTTCGGAAAGTGGGTTTCCATAATCATGCGAGTAAGGACAAAGCACGAGAAAAAATCGTGCAGGGATAATAAATCAACTCTTTAAAGCATCCTCAAAGTAGTACATTCGATCGTCAGACAGAGCGGGCCCGCGGGCCCGCGAGCCTAGAGAGGTGACGCCAGGGCACATGGGAGGAGCATACGGGGGTGTTACAAACTTCCCATAGTTGCCAGTTCGGTATGCTTCCAAATCATGGGTGAAAACCGACGATAAACTAACATCTCCATCTCACACATGATGAGGAGCATAACAGGACTACATAAATTCTTAGAGATTAAGTATGGGAGTCATAACTCTGGAATCATATGGCAAATGAATTGTGCAACCACCACGAGTATACCTAGACTTGGAAGCTAAAATATGCATCAATTAGGGTTACATATATTTTGACAGCCCTAAGAATGATAAACTCGATCGTCTTTTATATCAATCTCAACATATCTTATCCTATAAGCATATGTTAAGACGTCTACACTAATGTATTGACTATATTTCAACTTTGATTGAGTGATATAGTGGTTTGCCAATAAACACATGTGTCAATATAAAAAAATAGTTTTTCATTCCACTCTCATGTCCATCATTTTAAACTAACTGTTTTCCTAGCATGTCCCATAAGACTAATTATTTCATAAGTGTCGAAAATATATTAAAGTAGCGAATATTAGCCCATCTCTTGAAGAACATAGCTGAAGGTTCGTAGGTTTATGGCTAATCCAGGAAGAGAGCACTGGACAACTGTGAAGAGAATTTTTCGGTACCTTAAGGGTACATCTTATGTTGGTCTTGTCTATGGAGGTGAGAACCTGGACCTGGTTATAAGTCATTTTGATTTTGATTCTGCAAGAGACGTGGATAGCAGAAAGTCTATGACTGGTTATGTGTTTGCTTTGGGTGGTTCTGTAGTTAGGTGGAAGACGACTCTGCAATCGATGTTGACTTTGTCTACTATAGAGGTAGAGTATATGGCGTTGACAGAAGCTGCTAAGGAAGCAATTTGGTGGAAAGGATTGGTCAGTGATTTTGGTCTACATCATGATTAGGCTACTGTTTACTTCGATATCTTAAATGTTATATGTTTAGCCAAGGATCAAGTTCATCATGAGAGAACGAGGCATATTGATGTGAGATATCACTTTATGAGAGATGAAAAGAGGATTCAAGTGAAGAAGGTAGGAGCGGCAGATAATCCTGCAAATATGTTCACTAAGCCAATTCTTCACAACAAGTTCAAGCAATGTCTTGACTTGCTGAACATCTTAAGTTGTTAATCTGGCCATGCAGAGCATCAATCCCTTGTAAGGGTGTATTGCTCATAAGAGCAGCTGACTCGAAAGAGCATCTGGCCCTGGTGAGGGCATATGGCTCTGTGTAGCGTCTAGTCCGATGGGACATCCGACATCTGGTTCGACGGAACATCTGAGACAAAGAGAGAGTCTGATACATATGGCACAAAGAAGTGCATCTTGGTACAATCGGTTTGGATGGTTCAAGTCAAGGTGGAGATTTGTAGAAAATGTGACTTGAATGGGCGATCGGTCGATCAGGAGTCGAGATCGATCGATCGCATCTTATGCCAACTCGTTGATTTATGTGGGAGTTAACGATTGAGTTGTTAGATGGGCCGATTGTTCGATCGGGGGGGCGATCGATTGATCGCCAGATATTTCCTTGTTATTTGAGAATTTACTGTTTTTCCCTATAAATACCTGAGGGTGAAAATCTGAATCCCTTAGCACGAAAATTGTACTCAAATATTTGCCTCCTTAATAAAAGTACTCTCTTTTCCCGTGGACGTAGCCCTTTGGGTGAACCACGTTAAATCTCTTTGTCTTTTCTGTTGTGTTTATCGAATTTGCAGTCTGTTTATTTATTTCTTCTCACGGCCGTCATAACACCAAGTGATGATAGTGTACCAGGGAACTGTCTAAGACAGTCAAGGTCCTTTTCTCCACTCAACTCTCTCCTTCCAAGGTCGCATATGCATCCAAGAATTATGAACCAAGAAGACCTCTTTGTATTCACCCTCATTTTAATGCTATATCAGAGCGAAAAAGGGAGGAATATAACTGTTGCACTTAAGACTTTGTAAACCGACTCTGAAAATTACCTTCCATGAGCGGACCTGATTTTTTAGGCATTACCCGTGATTGCATCAAAGATGGTAGCAGATCGATGATTGCCAAGTACTATAGAGTCAACTTATCCAGTAATAGCTATGAGCATACTCAGTTGTAACCATCCTCGAACCGAAAGGATTCATGCTTGCCATCACGGACTTTGAACCCTAAGAATCTCGCTGCAAAGGCGTGAAGTATAAATATTTTTCTTTTATTAAAATCTTTTATTTGTTGTTTGGAGGTTTTTTTGATGATTTTCCGATGGAGAAGAATAAGAAAAACATTACTAAGGGTTTGAAGAGAGATGAACGAAAGAGACTTAAAGAGACGTGAAAAACGATTTCTTTTATTTATGTTTAAGAGAATCGATTACAATAGGGTGTGTTTTTCAAAGTTTTTGGATCCTTGAACTAGGGTTCTTCTCTTTGTATTTATAGCCTTTGAATCAGAGCATTTCCATATATTTTATGGATAACTTCTATATTCGAGCCTATCTTATAATATAAGGAATATTTCCCCAAATTCATTAAGGTATTTGTCCTTATCTCTTAAGATTTAGATAGACTAAGGGAATATCCGCCCTACCTCGGCTATGACCTCGGCTTGGCGGTGTGTCCTTGGCTATGGCCTTGGTTTACACTTACAACTAGGGAGTTTGTTTATATCTCCTTGGTCTAGCTATGGTCGGACTATAAGAGAATAAAATTACCCCCAACAGTTTCCCCCCCCCCACTCTTTATTTTCCACGTATGGAGTTTGAAGAGTATATCCTTTTTCTTAAGAGATTTCGGTTCATACCTTAGTTTGAGATCGACTTTGTAAAAAGATAAAAATGAGAGTAGCTTCAGTCATGGCTCTCGTTAGTGTCGCCAGTTCTCGCCGCTATGGCTTCATCCTTGGTGAGACTCATTAACTCTTAGCGGGCCACATATTCTAGATTAATTCTTGGGCTTGAACTTTATGGCATAATATGTACTTCTCTTTTGTCTTCGGCCCATAACCGCTAGGGTTAAATAGGCAGGAAAGTGATGAGTCTTGGTCATCTCATCTTTTCGCTTGCCTTCTCTTAGTCAGATTGGGGTTTTTCTCTCAAGAGGCCACCACCTTCTCTGCTTCTCTGTAAGTCCTTTGGTATGTTTCCGGTAGATCTCTCTTTCTTTTACCCTTAGTAGTGACCGCGTTGATACGATGACACTAGATCTTCAATTTTGACTTAGGATTTTTGTCGTTGATGATCTTTTCTGAGGATCTTTGAGCGGTTTCTAACCATTTCTCTTCTGATTCTGCATATTTCTAACGGTTCCTGTCATTTTCATCTTTGTCGCTTCACCTTCTGGTAATAAGGTAAGGCTTTTCCCTGATCTCTGTGGCTAATCACCGCGCTTTAGCCATCTGATCCTTTTGACAAACTTGTAGAAATTGCTAAAGTGTGGCTTTTAGCATTTCATCATTCGTGTTTGTCGACATGCAGCCTGCCTTTTGGCTCACAAGTCCGAGATGAAATCATTCAAGGATCGGCGTCAGAATCTCTTAGGAGTCTTTTTGGCTTCCCCAAATTTAGGGTTTACCTCTGAATTTCCTCCGTCGTCCAAGGGTGGAGATCGTGTTAGGATAAGAAGTTGAGGCCATCGCTACATGTAGATCTCTCCATGGTACTTCAAGACTTGTCTGAAGGTACATAACGCCTGTAATGACAGAGTGACAGCCTTCGAGATCTAACATCAAGCTAGGCAGCGATGGCGGGTTATGGCCTTGGCTACTGTCATGGCTATCCGAATGGATTTCCACCTTGTTGATCTCTTCCTCTCGTGATGGACATCCTTGGCGCTCCCTTTGACTTTAACATTGCCAGGGCTGTCCATGACGAGGATTAGTGGAGTGAAGAAAGCTCTTCAAACTGAAGATGAGCCGCATCAGCATCAAAAATCATGGTCGGAAGACGGAGGAACCCTTAGTACGGTCGCCAGGCCATATTGGTTCATCGCGGCCATAACAACAATAATGGACGGGCTTGGGTCCCCTTGGACTCTACGAGGTCTATCGCCACAATGGTAATAGAAGGACTCGAGTCTTCTCCAAGTTGTAGGTGAGTCTCCCCCATGGGCGCTTCTCTTCGATCCTTGGTCATGGTGCTTATAATCTTGTCTGATATTATCTTCCATGGGGACACTTGGTGTAACCCCCTGCTGTAGATCTGACTTTTGTAGATAGGCACTCTGGGTCCAAGGAGGGGAGGCGTCCTTAGTTTCAGCAGAAGTTCTCCAGAGTGTTGCATGGCTTCCCACCTGGGCATTCGAGATGTATTAATGAAATCCAATGTAGTAGCTTTCATTCTTCTGAGAAGATGCTTTGTAGTCTTTGGCTTTGTCATCGTTCCTTTGTAAGAACTTTTATGAAGATGAAATAAAATATGCGGCCTCCTTGCCTTTTGTTTATTTATTCTCCAAAATTGTCGTCATGGCCTTCTAGCGCATCTGACTTGGCTTCCACCACTCTCGCCCATTCCTTGCCTTAGCCTTGGCCCTAGATCGAGGGAATCTGAACTGACTTCCGAGGTGGCCATCGCCTTTGAAAGCAAGATATAAATACTTCAGTGAATGACCTTTCCCTTGTCGTTAAAGGGATCGTACCAACGCCTCATTACAAGAATATCATTCCCGCTAGTGGAGGCCATGGCGATCATTGTTAATTCTTCAAGTAGCAAGAGTTATGATACCTCTGGTGGCTTTCATTGACGAGCCATGGAAGTCAAAGATTGCCGTGATGACTTGCATGCGTTGGTTTCGACCAGCGCCATCGTTTTGCCCCACATGAGTTTTTGCAGGGGTTGAACTTCTTTTGGGTATTTGTGCCATTGAGCTCGTTCTCATGTTGCTTGACCTCAGAACTCGTTGTGTCTTTGAGACCCAAAGTTTTAACCTTGATATGCTCTTAGGGCTTTTATCCCATCTTCTGCTTGGCTTCTTCTTACTTCTTTTCACTCCTTCGACCTTTTTATTGCTCGATCGTCTTCTTAGTCTATTATCTTGGTAGACATACTCTATCGAAGAGACACCGAATCAATATTGAAGTCTTGGTGCACCACAGCAGCTGCCTTTGCAACAGATGAGTTTGTGTTAATTTATCTCCAAACTTATTTCTTGAAGGTGAAGACTATGGATTCTAGATCCGTCCTTTTAGATGTATGATCCTGTCAGGTCCATGGCAGAGATTAGCTCCTTGCGCTCTCTTCTGAGTTTCAGGGCTTTCTTGCTCTTTGAGCATGACATTCAGATCTTTGGGGCTTCCGGCCTTGGACGGTTGAACCACTCTTAGTTGTTGGTTCTAGTCACGCTGCAGGGGCCCATATATCCATAGCTTTGATAGATCCATGATTTTTCGACGTTGAGCCTACCTACAAGGAAACGTGGGGCACATGGCCCTAGTCTCTGGTCTCTAGGGCATTAGATTTTCAAATTGTTAGATTTGGTATCTAAGCCCGAGGGCACATGGCCTTAGAGAACCAAGGGTCCGTTGTGGTCATAACCAAGTGAAACTGTGGGGCATCTAGCCCTTGGTGAACCATGGGTTCATATCTGTCAGACTATGAAAGTCTGGTTTCTGTGAGATAAGATCTTGCCAATTTTACGCTTTATGAGTTGTGAATTCATAAGCATTTAATTATCAAGCCTTAATCTCGATTAGATCATGTTTTAATACATAGATCAGTGGGCACACTTGCCTCTGGGCACACCTGCATGTTTGGACATTTAGTCCCTGAGCTGAAGCCTTATTGTTAGAGTTTTTGCTAGCTTTATTATGACCGACCGGTTTAATTTTTTCTATGAGCCGCGTACTAAGATGGACAGGGGTGCACATATCCATTAGTTTTGCTAACTCATAGTTCTGATGCATTGCATCTACCACCGTTAAGATCCCGTCCACATTTCGCCATGGCTTTTCAACCATGGTTTTTAGGAGCCCGTCCGCACTAGATGGACCATAGTTAGGAGCTTGTCCGCATTCCGCCATGGCTTTTCAGCCATGGTTTTTAGGAATTCGTCCGCATTATATGGAAATTTGTTTTTGGGCACAAGGCCTTCGTGGGCATAAAGCCTTAGTGGGCGCAAGGCCTGAGTGGGCTTAAAGCCTTAGCGGGTCTAGGGTCCCAAGCATCATTGACGCTCGCGGCTCTCTCTATTTAGATTGTCCGATTATCCTATGTTATTGCGAACCTAGGTTCTTGTGGTCAACCCAGTCCATAACATTTAGGCTCAGTCTAGTTATTTTCGGAGTCGTTTGATTTATACCGGTTTTTCTTTAAAAAGAATCGCTTAGGTGATAAATTGCTCTTTCACTGAAAATTAATATTTTATTATAGACTTGCTCTGCATCATGGACGGTTAGATAAAGAAAAATCCAAAATCATAATCCCCCTGACCAGGGCCCCATAGTTTATAGGGCGCCATGGTTTGGGGGGTTTGCTTACCTCGATCGCCCCCGTACTCCTGTCAGGCTCGCCTCTTGCATGTGGCCTTGCCCCGCTGACCGGTATGTGGCATTATTCTTCGAGGGCTACTTTCTTCATGCAATGGCTCAGCAGAGATCTCCTTGGCTGTGGCCATTGAACGAGACTTGGGAGCGATGGCTCTGAGGGTCATATGGTAGCATGAGCGGGCCCGTTCCTGATCTCCTCTGAACTCTTTTATTCCCCCAAGGTGTTGGGAATTTCAAGGATTAATGTAAAGTTGATAGAACGACCTTCATATCGTGTATCCAGAGCCTCCCCATTATTGCGTTGTACACCGATGAGAAATCCATAATGAGGAACTTGGTCCTTTGGTTGATACCTCCGGCATATACTAGTAGGATTACTTATCTAATTGTTTGCTTCACTTCACCACTGAATCCGACTAGAGAAGTGGACTTTCTGGTGATCTCTTCTTCGTCTACTCCCAAGCCTTCCAAGGCATTGGTAAAGATTATATTAGTTGAGTTGCAATTGTCAATGAGGATGCACCTCATGAAGCAGTTCGCAATGTTTAATGATATCAACAAGGCATCATGGTGCGGAGTTATAACTTCTTCTTCGGGATCGGTGGTGAAGCTTATTACGCTAGGACCATCTTCGCGTTCTTTGATAATTGCCATGGCGTCTACTCCATGGTAGACCTTGGCAGCGCAAGTGCTTCTCTTAGCGGCAGAGATCATCACTCCGCTTATCTCTGACCCTCCAGTGATGAAGTTAATGGTGTGGCCTTGCCTTGGCGAATCAGGCCTTGGCCCTCTGGGAATGTCATTCTTGGTATGTTCGTGAATGAGCGCCATTTCTTTGTCTGAGCGAAACTCTCATAGGTATCCCTTCCTGAGCAACTCATTCACTTCAAGCCTTAGCTGGAAGCAATCCTCCGTTAGGTGATCTCTCTTGTGCTGTGGGCCCGCATTTTCACTGGCCAGTTGACTTTTCCAATCAAATGTCCCAGCTGGGTTACTATTTCAGCTAGGGATATCATCATGTTGGACATGTCTGGCCAGGTCATGGGCACATACTTCTCGTGCTTCGCTTTTGCTAAGGACTTTGGCCATCCTTTAGGACCACCCTTGGCGGAGTATTCAGGTCCAGACTTAGCGTTAGATTTATCATCCCTGGTGGTCTTCAAGTTACCATGCGCTTTGGAATGATTTATGTGCGCCAGTTGGGCATGATAGGCTGGGTCCTATTTAATTTGAGCCAGGCTTTGGAGAGTACGTCCTCCATAGTGTGATAGGGGTATTTGGTGAGGTCCTTGTACAGGTCATTGTCGTTAAGTAGTCCTTGTCTGAAGGTTGTTAGGAACCAACACCTTCTCCCTGTTAAATCGATGGAGATACTCCCTCAAGCTCTCGTTTGGGTGTTGCTTGATTCGATAGAGATCGTCAGAGGAGCATCTTAAAACTCGACTGCTAGCGAACTGCTCGACAAAGTGGTCCGTTAGCATGGCGAAGGAGTTAGTGGAGTCGTTGGCTATGTTGGAGTACCACAATAGCGTTGGACCTGTGAGGGTTGCTCCAAATCCTTTGCCCATACAGACTTCCAACTACTCATATACGATGGGAGCGGTGAGCATGTGTTGGCGATACTGCGTGATGTGCATGTCTAGATCAATGGTACCATCGTATAGAGTCATGACCGGCCAAGCGAATCTTTTAGGGACTTCGCTAAGGGCGATAGCGTCAACGAAAGGCATATCCGCATAGGAGTTGGGAGTGCCTCTGATAATCGGTGGAGCTACTCTCGATAGAAGGTTTATAATATTCTCCATGGCTTCTAGCCGTTCCGTTAGCCTGGCTTCTACACCAAGAGCCTCGTTATCATTTTCCCGTAGGTTTTGCTAAGGCCATTGCAATGGTGCGAGCCAAGGGTCTGGGTTAGCCCTGAGCTTGGAGTCTGATGTGTCCAAGTCTCCTTAACGACCTTCGTTGGTGTTTTGCCTAGTGTCTGCATCGACAGAACTTTCCTCTTGAATCTAGCATGCCTTTTGTCATCTTCGCCGTCACCGTCAGGTGTATCAGTGTTTGTCTCTACCGTTAAAGCTTTGAGAACTGCGTTCTCGTCTTCCAGCTCCTTCAGGCGAGCTTTGTTTTTTCTTAGCTTCGTCGAGATCAATCAGCTCGTACTCCTGAAGCTTCGTCGCGATCGTTGTATCGTTGGCTATCTCGGGTGTTTCCTCCTCGGTTTGAATTGCAGCTACTTCCTCGGATATGGATTCGAGGGTTTTGTTGTTCTCTTGTTCGGATGAACTATCAGATTTGCTCATCTTTGTTTCTTGGTTCTTGTTGAAATCTCCCCCTCCTTCTAGCGCCAAAATGTTTAGGGGTTTTCTGATGATTCTTCGATTGAGAAGAACAAGAACAAGATTACTAAGGGTTTGAAGAGAGATGAGCGAAAGAGACTTAAAGAGATGTGTAAAACGATTTCTTTTATTGATGTTTAAGAGAATTGATTACAATAGGGTGTGTTTGTCAAAGTTTTTGGATCCTTGAATTAGGGTTCTTCCATTTGTATTTATAGCCTTCGAATTATATTTTGTGGATAACTTCTATATTCGAGCCTATCTTATACAATAAAGAATATTTCCCTAAATTCATTAAGGTATTTGTCCTTATCTCTTAATATTTAGATCGACTAAGGGGAATATCCGCCCTACCTCGGCTATGACTTCGGCTTGGCGGTGTGTCCTTGGCTATGGCCTTGATTTACACTTACAACTAGGGAGTTTGTTTATATCTCCTTGGTCTAGATATGGTCAGACTCTAAGGAAATAAAATTAGCTCCAACATTTGTCTAAGTTACCTTTTATTTTATTTTTTAAACTCGTTTATTTTTATCATTTACAAATTAGGTTTAAATTTTTTTTTGAAACGTAAATATTCCTATTGTTTGGGGTTTCTTGGTGATTCTTCGATGGAGAAGAACAAGAACAAGATTATTAAGGGTTTTAGGGTTTGAATAGAGATGAGCGAAAGATGAACAAAGAGTTGTAAAACGATTTCTCTTTATTGATTGATAAGATAGATCGATTTCAATTTGAGTTTTTGGTGTAAAGTTTCGGATCCTTGAATTAGGGTTTTTCCCTTTGTATTTATAGCCTTCGAATCAGAGTATTTCCATATATTTTATGGATGACTTCTATATTCGAGCCTATCTTATACAATAAGTAATATTTCCCTAATTTCATTAAGGTATTTGTCCTTATCTCTTAAGATTTAGATCGACTAAGGGGAATATCCGCCCTACCTCGGCTATGACCTCGGCTTGGCGGTGGTGTCCCTTGCTATGGCCTTGGTTCACACTTACAACTAGGGAGTTTGTTTATATCTCCTTAGTCTAGCTATGGTCGGACTCTAAGGGAATAAAATTACCCCCAACAGTTGCCCCCACTCTTCATTTTCCACAAGTGGAATTTGAAGAATAAATCATTTCTTTAGAGATTTCGGTTCATACCTTAGTTTGGGATCGACTTTGTAAAAAATAAAGAAATAGAGTGTAGCTTCAACCGTGGATCTTCATTGGTAGTGCCAGTTCTTGCTGCTATGGCTTCATCCTTGGTGAGTCTCATTAGCGTGTAGTGGGCCCCATCTCCTAGATGAACTCTTAAGCTTGAACTTTATGACGTAATATGGGCTTCTCTTTTGTCTTTAACCCATTACCACTAGGGTTAATTAGGCGGGAAAGTGACGAGTCTTGGTCGTTTCATCTTTTAGTTTGCCTCTTCATAGTCAGATTTGGGTTTTCTCTCAAGAGGCCACCACATTTTATGCTTCTTCTGGTAAGTCCTTGGCAGGTTTCCCAAAGATCTTGCCTTCTCTTACCTTTAGTAGTGACCGCGTTAATGCGATGGTAATAGATCTTCGAAACTGACTTAAGGTTTTTACCGCTCAAAGATCTAACCATTTTTCTTTCGATTCTGCAGATCTATAACAGTTTCTGTCGTTTGCATCTATGTCGCACCAGCTTCCGGTACTAAGGTAATTTTTCTCCGGCTCGCGTCGTTAGGGCTTTTCTTACGGTCCCGGTTGAGCTTATTTTTAAAAGACGCAACCTTTTTAGAATGCCTTCAAAGGTATTAGTAGATCCCAACCCACCGTCAGTCCTTAACCAAAAGTCATTGGAGGAAGCACGAGTTCTTTTTAATCTTCTGCCGAGCCTTCCACTCAGATGTGCTGATGCTACCCAAAGGGCTGCTAACTGCGGTCCTTGGGATATTGCCATCTATGAAGTGTATTTAGAGGCTGGCTTCCGGAGATCGCTGCCCTCTTTAGTGGTGGCGATGGCTAACAAGTTTGGGATCTGCCATAGCCAATTTTCTCCCCTAGCCTTTCGTATTTTGATGTCTATATAGGTCTTGTCGGAGTTAACCTCTATTCCGGTGGGAGTAGATGAAGTTCTTTACACCTACTACTTCTTATACTACCAGAGTGAACCTTTGAGGTATCAACTTCACACCAAAATGGGCAAGGAAACCTTGGTGGATGACAGGGCTCACTATGTCCAGAGGGCCAAGGATGAGGTCTTCAGAAACCGCTACTACCTTCTCTCTTTGGAAGACAGTTCAGGGTTTTTAACTCACTGGGAACACAAAGGTATGTAGACTTGATTCTGTTAAACATTCCTTGACATTGCTAACGCCTTACTTTGTGCTTGCTTTGTTGTTATACAGAGGTCAAGACTTCACCACCAGAGTCAGGTAGACAAGGAGTGGAAGCAATTCTGAGACTTCCCAAGAGCTAGAGGGCGATTGACTTCTTTGTCAGTGAGCACAGCTTAGGACACACATCTATCTTTTGTAAGCCTTCCATGATTCATTCCCATGTACTTTGGCTAGCCGCCCTTCTTCACTTTTTCCTTTACCCGTCTTTAGGGGTAGACATGAGCAAAAGAATCGGGAATGTGGCCTCCACAACTCTCAAAAAGTACATAGAGGGCAATGCCAAATTGGTGGACGTCGAATCCATCTTTGACAAATTCCCTGCCAAGGAGAGCAAGTCCCTGATAAAGAAGAGGGTTGGGGCTCCATCCGCTTCCCCTGCTGTCAAGAAATCTCGTTTTGTCAAGGAGGTTGATTCAACTCCAGCTTCCACTAAGGCTCCCACTTCTCGGCAAGATGCCTTTGTTGACTACCTCCTTGCTACTGGTGTGGATGATCTAATGGACAAGCAGGCTCGTTATGAGGAAGATATCTACTTCAAGACTCTCGGAGTGAGTATCTGATTGACTCCTTTTTAATGCTTTTGATGGTTGTTAACTTTGATTTCCTTTGCATGTTCTCATTGTTACCTGTCTCAAGCATGAGGACATAGGGGCCTGGTAGAGGTGGTGGTCAAGGCTCGACGAGCTAGTAAATATGCCTTCGCAGAGCTTTCGGTCGAGAAGAAAAGGGCTGGAGCTCTGCAGAAGGAGTCGGAGGCCAGGAGTCACGAAGTCAGGGAGCTCAAGGAGGCGCTAGAAAAGGTTCAAGGAGAGGCAAATCGTCTTGCCGCCCTGGTGGAGGCTAAAACCAAGGAGGCAGACAGAGCTATAGCCAAGGTCGAGATAGCCGAAAGCGTTGCGGAAGTGAGGGCCAAATGGGAGATGGCTAAGGACTTCTTGACTGGGGCTCACAAAGGTTGGCCTTTGGACAATTTAGTCTTGGAGGTCCAAGAGGTGCGCCGCCTGGAGGCCTTAGTTGAGGGTAAGACCGCTCCTCCTATGGAGGTGATGTTGGTATCCCTAGCTAAGGGCCATAATGATTTCCCAAGCTCTAAGGCCCCTCCTCCAACGAACCCCC
>OVAN01003605.1:14937-28485 GCA_900406275.1 Anastatica hierochuntica
AGAAGAAGGCGTCCCTAAGGCGTAAAAAATCATTTTCTTTTATTTTGATATGTAGATGTTAGCTCTGTCCAACGTCATTGTCCATTTTGTAAGGGCCCCTTCGTGGGCATGGAACTCTTTTGGGCCTTCGTGCCCTTGAACTTTTTGTTGGGCTGAAAAGCCTTTAAAACATTTCTGGGTCCTTGAGGCTCAAAACTTTAATCTTGATAGGTCGCTGAGGCTTTTATCCCACTTTTTGCTTGGCTTCTTCTTACTGCTTTTCGCTCCTTCGACTTTTTTATTGATCGATCATCTTCTTAGTCTATTATCTTGGTAGACATGCTCTATTGAGGAGACGCCGAATCAATATTGAGGTCTTGGTGAACTGCAGCAACTGCCTTTGCAACAGATGGGTTTGCGCTGGACCATCTCCAAACTTCTTTCTTAAATGTGTAGACTATGGATTCTGGATCCGACTTTTTAGATGTTCGATGATGTTAGGTCCATGGCAGAGATTAGCTCCTTGCGCTCTCTTTTGAGTTTTGGGGCTTTCTTGCTCTTTGGGTATTACATTTAGATCTTTGGGTCTTCCGGCCTTGGACGGTTGAAGCACTCTTAGCTGTTGGTTCTGGCCGCACTGCTGGAGCCCAGATATCTGTAGCTTTGGTAGATCCACGATATTTCGTTGTTGAGCCTACCTACAAGGAAACATGGGCACATGGCCCTAGTGGACTCTGGTCTCTGGGGCATTAGATTTACAAATTTTTGGATTTGGTATCTAAGCCTGGGGGAACATGGCCTAAGAGAACCAAGGGTCCGTGGTGGTCATAACCAAGTGTAATTGTGGGGCATCTAGCCCTTGATGAACCATGGGTTCATATCTGTTAGACTATGAAAGTCTGGTTTCTGTGAGATAAGGTCTTGCCAATTTTACGCTTCATGAGTTGTGAATTCATAAGCGTTTAATTGTCAAGCCTTAATTTCAATTAGATCATGTTTTAATACATATATCGGTGGTCACACTTGCCTCTGGGACAACCTGCCTGTTTGGACATTTAGTCTCTAGGCCGAAATCTTATTGACACTTTTGTCAGAGTTTTTGCTAGCTTTATTGTGACCGACCGATTTTAATTTTTTCTATGAGTCACGTATTAGGATGGACAAGGGGCGCACATATCCATTAGATTTACTAACTCATAGTTTTGATACATTGCATCTACCATAGTTAGGAGCCCATCCACATTTTGCCATGGCTTTTCAATCATGGTTATTAGGAGCCCGTCCGCACTAGATAGACCATAGTTAGGAGCATGTCCGCATTCCACCATGGCCTTTTAACCATGGTTTTTAGGAGTTCGTCTGTATTATATGGATTTTTTGAGGGCACAAGGCCTTGGTGAGCATAAAGCCTTAGTGAGCGCAAAGCCTGAGTGGGCTTAAAGCCTTAATGGGTCTAGGGTTGTACCCTATTTCCATCAAAAAGGGGAGTCGCAAGCATCATTGACGCTCGCGACTCTCTCTATTTAGATTGCCCGATTATCCTTGGTTATTACTAACCTAGGTTCTCGTGGTCAACCCAGTCCACAGCATTTAGGCTCGGTGTAGTTATTTTCGAAGGTGTTTCATTTATACCGGCTTTTTTTAAATAAAAAATCGCTTAGGTGATAAATCGCTCTTTCACTGAAAATTAATTTTTTATTCTAGACTTGCCCATGCATCATGAACAGTTAGATAAGGAAAAATCCAAAATCAGAATCCTCCTGACCAGGGCCCCATACTTTATTGGGCGCCATTGTTTGAGGGTTTGCTTACCTCAATCGACTCCCTTGCTCCCGTCAGGCTCGCCTCTTGCCTGTGGCCTTGCCCCCTGACCGATATGTGGCGTTATTCTTTGAGGGCTGCTTTCTTCATGCAATTGCTCAGCAGAAATCTCCATGGTCGTGGCCATTGAACGGGGCTTGGGAGCGATGACTCTGAGGGTCGTAGGGTAGCATGAGCGGGCCCGTTCCTGATCTCCTCTGATCTCTTTTATTGTCTAAGGTGTCGGTAATTTCAATGACTGGTGTAGAGTCGATGGAACGACCTTCATATCGTGTATCCACGGCCTCCCCATTATTGCGTTGTACACCGAGGAGCAATCCATAATGAGGAACTTGGTCCTTTGGTTGATACCTTTGGCGTATACAGGTAGGATACTTCGCTGATGGTCTGCTTCACTTTGCCACTGAATCCGACTAGAGAAGTGGACTTTCTGGTGATGTCTTTTTCTTCTAGTCCCAAGCCTTCGAAGGTGTTTTTGAAGATTATATTAGTTGAGTTGCCATTGTCGATGAGGATGCGCCTCATGAGGCAGTTCACAGCTTATAATGATATCACCAGGGCATCATGGTGTCGACTTATCACTTTTTCTTCGGGATTGGTGGTGAAGCTTATTATGCCAGGACCATCTTCGCGTTCTTTGCTAATTGCCATGGTGTCTACTCCATGGTGGACCTTGGCAGCGCGAGTGCTTCTCTTAGTGGCAGAGATCGTCACTCCGCTTACCTCTGACCCTCCAGTGATGAAGTTGATGGCATGGCCTTGCTTTGGCGAATCAGGCCTTGGCCCCATTGGAATTTCATTCTTGGTCTATTCGTGAATGAGATCCTTTGCTTTGTCTGAAAGAAACTCTCGTAGGTATCCCTTCCTGAGCAACTCATTCACTTCAAGCCTTAACCAGAAGCAATCCTCCGTTAGGTGACCGTGGTCATGGTGAAAATTGCACCATTTGGATGTGTCTCTCCTGTGTTGGGGGCCCGCATTTTCACGGGCCAGTTGACTTTTCCGATCAAATGTCCCAGCTGGGTCACTACTTCAACTTGGTATATTATGATTTTGGACATGTCGGTCCAGGTCATGGGCACATACTTCTCGTTCTCCACTTTTGCTAAGGGCTTCAACCACCCTTTAGAGCCACCCTTGGCGGAGTTCTCAGGTCCATACTTAGCGTTAGATTTATCATCCCTGGTAGTCTTGGAGTTACCATGCGCTTTGGGATGATTTATGTGCGCCAGTTGGGCCTGATAGGCTGGGTGCTCTTCCCATTTAATTTGAGCCCAAGCTTTGGAGAGTACGTCCTCCATAGTGTGGTAGGGGTATTTGGTGAGGTCCTTGTACAGGTCACCATCGTTCACCAGTTCTTGTCTGAAGGCTGAGATGGTTATGGAGGTGACACAATTACGAACCGGCACCTTCTCCCTGTTGAACCGCTGGAGAAACTCCTTCAAGTTCTCATTTGGGCATTGCTTGATTTGAAAGAGATCGTCAGATGAGCGTCTTAAAACTCGACTGCTAGTGAACTGCTCGACAAAGCGGTTCGTTAGCATGGTGAAGGAGTTAATGGAGTCGTTGGCTAGGTTGGAGTACCACAATAGCGTTGGGCATGTGAGGATTGTTCCAAATCCTTTGCACATACAGAAAGTGCTCATAGTTGATGGGACCGAGGAGCATGCGCTGGCGATACTGCAAGATGTGCGTATTTTGATCGGTGGTCCCATCGTATAGAGTCATGACCGACCAAGCGAATCTTTTAGGGACTAGCGTCAACGAAGGGCGTATCCGCATAGGAGTTGGGAGTGCTTTTGATAATCGGTGGAGTTATTGCCAGCAAACGCTTTTATCATATTCTCCATGGCTTCTAGCCTTCCCATTAACATGGCTTCTACACCAAGGACCTCATTAGCGTTTTCCCCGTAGGGTTTGCTAAGGCCGATGTGGTGGTGAGAGCCAGGGTTCGGGTCAGCCCTGAGCTTGTAGTCTGATGCGTCTGGGTCTCCTTAACGACCTTCGTTGGTGTTTCACCTAGTGTATGCATCGACCAAACTTTCCTCTTGAATCTAGCACGCCTTTCTTCGTCTTCGTTGTCACCATCGGGTGTATCAGCGTCTGTCTTCGTCGTCAAAGCTTTGAAAACCGCGTTCTCGTCTTCCAGCACCTTCAGGCGAGCTTCGCTTTTTCTTAGCTTCACTAAGATCAGCTCGTACTCTTGAAGTTTCGCTGCGATCGCTGCATCGTCGACTATCTCGGGTGTTTCCTCCTCGGGTTGAATTTCAGCTACTTCCTCGGATATGGATTCGAGGGTTTTGTTGTTCCCTGGTTCGGATGAACTATTAGATTCGCTCATCTTTGTTTCTTTATTCTTGTTGAAATCTCACCCTGCTTCTAGCGCCAAACTGTTTGAGGGTTTTTTTGGTGATTCTTCGATGGAGAAGAACAAAAACAAGATTACTAAGGGTTTTAGGGTTTAAAGAGAGATGAGCGAAAGATGAACAAAGAGTTGTAAAACAATTCTTCTTTATTGATTGATAAGAGAGATCGATTACAATATGAGTTTTTTGGTGTAAAGTTTCGGATCCTTGAATTAGGGTTCTTTCCTTTGTATTTATAGCCTTCGAATCAGAGTATTGCCATATATTTTATGGATAACTTTTATATTCGAGCCTATCTTATACAATAAGGAATATTTCCTTAAATTCATTAAGGTATTTCTCCTTATCTATTAAGATTTAGATCGACTAAGGGGAATATCCGCCCTCGGCTATGACCTCGGCTTGGCGGTGGTGTCCTTGGCTATGGTCTTGGTTCAGACTTACAACTAGAGAGTTTGTTTATATCTCCTTAGTCTAGCTATAGTTGGACTCTAAGTGAATAAAATTACCCCCAACACTTATATACTTGATTCTTTTATTTATGATTTGATTTATGATTTTAAGTTGGTAACATTAATTTTTGCGTGTTTTCTGAAAAGGAAAAGTTTTTTATTTTTTCTTCTAAATTATTTTTATTTGTATTTTTAGTTTTCTTTATATTTTTTGAACTTTTAAATTTCTTAAATAAAGTTTCATGAAGTGTATTTTTGTAATTAACAAATCCAACTTTTAACATACGCCAATATCATATAGACATTTTTTCTTTATAGCTAATTAAAAATGAAAGGAAAAAGTATGAAATACAAAAGTCATTAATGAGTACTCCCTCCCTTTCATATTGATAGAAGTTTTGAGCTTTTCACACATGTTAAGAAAATGTTAATATCGAACAAGAAATAGCTTTATTTTTATGAAAAGTACAATTTATTATATCTTTTACCCAATGGGATCAATTTAAATTAATTAAATTCAACAATATTTTTAGAATTAACTAAAAATCTGCAAAGAAAACTTAAAAGATTATCTTTTTGAAACAAATTTTTTTCTCAAAACATTCATTATTATAAAATGGAGGGAGTACAACATAACAAACTTGAAGATAATATACCCACCAGAGTTACGTAGTTGAGAGATGGTAAATTGGTAATGGTCTCATCTCATCATGTGGTGAATTGTATCGTATCATACATTTATTAAAAGTCAACTCCTATAATATGCCAGTAGTAGATGCCATATATGAATTATGACAACGAGTACGAATTATGATGAGATGAAATAAATGGAAGGAAACAAAAAATTCGAATCAACTTCTAGTTAAGCGTTTCTTTCTCAATGTTTTGCTTATCTGTTTCCGTCAAAAGGCAAAAGATTTTGGTTAAAATGGAAGTTACGAAAAAAATAACGTTTCAATTGAATCAAGAATTTCATTCGTCCCTTTCAGCAACACAAAACACCTCTCTCTCTCTCTCCCCCCGCCGTGAATGGCAACACAAGGGTGTGCCCAGCCTTCGGCTAAGAAACGAAGCTTCGTCTTTGGTGATCTCTTTAAACTTTGCCGATCAATCTCAGTTGCTTTGCCTCGTGACAAGCCTAATCATCATCATATTGACAAGCCTAATCATCATCATATTGACAAGCCTAAACACCAACAAAAGCTTCGGACAGATTCCAAACGGAATGGAAAACCCGAATTTCATGTCCCTAATGACCCTCGTGCCTTCAATTCCCAGGTACCCGTCTTTCTACATGTCTCTCAGAGGATTAATTTAATACGCTTTTTCTTCTTAATGATTAGAGAGTTTCAGAGATTTTCGTGTAACTCAAGGTTTTTGTTAAAAATATGGTAAATGTTTTCTAGGAAGTAAATAAAGTTGAAGGTGTGAGCCTTTGCAATGTACGTAGCTACAGATTCGACAGCACTGATATCGTAGGGAGCAAGAAGTCATCATCTCTTTCTCGAAGTTTTAGCCACAACACCGCTTCAACAACCACCTCTATGAATCCTTCAATGCGGAAGAGCAAAAGCAGCAGCAACACAATAGATCCTGGATTTATGCCAACACTCATGAGATCGACGACCACAGTCCAGAGAAGCCATACAAACACAATCTTGTACTCGAGCTCCTCTGCTAGAGTGGCTAAACCTCCTCCAACAGAGGAGAAACTTAGCTGCACGCTGGAAGAGCTTTGCAACGGATGCACCAAGAAGATCAAAATCAAGAGAGAAGTGATTACTAGCTCAAGGTTTGTTTCTTTTACCAAATGACCCCATATCCAGTTTCCCATAAAGAGAAATTACTAAATTTTCTTTTTGTTGTCTAGGCAAATGAGGGAGGAGGAAGAGACGGTGGAAATAAAAGTGAGACCGGGATGGAAAGGAGGAACAAAAGTAACATTTGAAGGCAAAGGAAACGAAGCAATGGGGAGTGTACCCGCGGATTTAACATTTGTAATAGTTGAGAAAGAGCATCAAGTGTTTAGAAGAGAAGGAGATGACCTCGAAATGGCAGTGGAAGTATCTCTTCTTGAAGCTTTAACGGGATTCGAGCTCTCTGTTGCTTTACCTGATGGTGACAACCTGAGTTTGAAGATAGACGATGTTATTCACCCTGGATATGTTACGGTGATCCAAGGCAAAGGGATGCCAAATCCAAAGGAGAAAGGGAAGAAGAGAGGAGACTTGAGAATTCGATTTCAGACTAAGTTCCCACAACAACTTACAAATGATCAAAGGACAGAGATTCAGAGCATTCTTCAAGATTCTTCTTGATACAGAACATTTTTCCCTTTTTTCGGAAGCTTTTACAACATGGTTTGACAAAAAAAAAAATCCAAAGAGAGTCTTTGCTCTGATATTCTTTGTTTTGTAAAGAGTCAAGTTGAAACGAAGAAACCGGTAAAACCTCTTATTTATCGACTTCAACGTTCATCAGCACGAAAACATAGATCTTAGCAACAAAGTTCGTACCCGAAAAAACCAAGAGAATGATTTGTCCCTCTGTTTATTAAACTGTTTAAGAGAAACCGAGAAGGATTTTGAATATTTCCAATAGATTGCCATTGACTAGGGCCTTTAACAATCTAAGCTTTCCTCTCGAGTATGGTGGATACCTGATTCCTGAATCACCTAAAAAGCTTCTGTAGAGAACAGCTTTTTTGTGACTAAAAGCATCAAATGAGAATTTACCATGGTAAGAACCCATTCCACTCTCACCAATTCCTCCAAATGGTAATGTGTGAAGTGCAAGCTGCCAACATCCAATCATGTTTAGTACAACGATAAATGCTAAACACTCTGTGTGCATGTATATAGATTTCTAGATCAGTTTTTTCTTTTACATGAACAGCTATGTCGTTGACCACTACGCCTCCGGCTGAGACTGTCATGGCGAATCTCTCTTTCAGCTTGTTGTTTTGAGTAAACAAATATGCAGCAAGTGGCTTAGGTCGAGAGCGAATCACCTCAAAACTCTCTTCCAAGTTGTTGAGCTATGAAGAATAAAAGAGAAGGTTAGATTTGCCTTCATTTTCTCTATCCAAGATCATAACATAATCAGAGTTTGATGAACAAGAGCATGTGCAGAATAGAAAATAGTTTCTACCGTGATGATTGGTAGGAGAGGGCCAAATATTTCTTCATTCATGATCAGAGAATCTAAAGGTACATCGACCAAGATTGTTGGACCAATTTTCCTTGAGGACGAGGACAAAATAATATCATCAGGGAATGATGTTATTATCAATAGGAGAGGTAATTTGGTGATGAGAAACTCACAGGTTTTCTCTGTCTTTTTGACCTCCGTAGACGATTTTATCAGCAACTGTGGGCTCCTCTAGCATCTTAGACAGGCGGTCAAAGTGATTTGAATTTACAATGTGTGACAGATCTTTGGACTCCATAGGGTTCTTCCCGTAAAATGTCTCCAGCTCATGCTTCAGGGCATCAATCTTTGGAAGAGAAAGAAAAGGTTAAATACAGAGTGTATCAATAATCTAGTTTTAAGTTCTTACTTAACCTACCAGTTTTGGAGCATATTCTTTTGTTGTCAAGATGTAGTCTGGAGAAATACACGCCTGTCCGTTGTTGCAACCCCATTTTCCTGCAATCATCCGCCTAACAGTAACCTTCGCAGGCAAAAAAAGAATAACATACCATTAAAATTACACTAGCCTCGGTACAAACAACACAATGTTTAACCTTGGATGAAGAAGTCATGGGATAAAACTGGTAAAAGCAGTATTCATTACTTTCAAATTGGTATCTGAGTCTACGACAACAGGAGATTTTCCTCCAAGCTCCAGGACTACTGGTGTGAGATGCTTTGCAGCCGCCGTCATTATTAGACGCCCAATTTTTGAACTACCTAAACCAAGGGAGAGTGGGAATTATTAGTCTCCTGACAGAATTCACTACAACTGTGTTTCGTATCTGATCACTTAACAAATTACTATAAACTGGCAAAACAAATGCTGGCCCTTTTGAGAGATAACTTTAAAAAGAAACATACAAAGCAAAGTTAAATATGAACCTGTGTAGAAAATTTTGTCCCACTTCTGCTCCAGCAACAAAGTTGTTTCAGTAACAGCACCTTCCACAACTTTCACAGCAGAAGTGTCTAGATACTGTTCTAATAATTTAGCTAGCAGAGAAGAAGAAGCGGGAGCTACTTCTGATGGCTTTAAGACAGCACAATTCCCAGCAGAAATTGCACCAATAACAGGATCAATAGACAAGACTTGCAGGAAACCAGAAATAGTTAGAAGGCATACAAAAAAACGATAATTAATAGGACAAAATAAATCAATCAGGGACGTTTGAACATACGGAAGGGATAATTCCAAGCAGAGATTACTAAGACAACTCCAAGAGGCTCAGACACAATCTCAGCTGAAGAAGGAAATGTTGTTAGAGAAGTCTTTGCCTGAAAGAAGAAGAAAATAATTAATGATATATAGTAGAGTAACATGTTTGAAAACAAAACAAACATTGCTTAAAAGCAGACCTTGTCTGGTGCCATCCAGTCTTTTAGCTGCTTAAGGGCTAGATTGATAGAGTTTCTCAGTAGAGCAACCTGCACCCGCCGACATAATTAATCAAACAAAAAAAAACTGCTATGTTGAATCCTTTCATAGTCCTGATCAAAATATTAGTCATGGCTAAAACTGATACGGATTGAGCTGGAAATATACAAAAATGTGTCAACAAAAAAGGAGACAACTAAACATGCGCCTAAGAATCAACTCAGTGGCGATTTCTGTTGGTAACATTAAATGAGAAAACAATTGCGTATTGATAAATTAATGTGTACGCTAGAAAGAAGCATTGGGGAATTAAATGCGTATGGCTTTCAAAGAGGACCTAACAATTATTATTTTAGTATTTGTCGTCCTACCAATGATATTAGAGTTTGTTTACACTGCAGTCTAAGTTGATCCTAAAAACATCTCAGAAAAATATGAAACTGAGTCTATAGGCCAATATTGTTGTACAAACAAAGTGTCAAACAAGAACGGAACTAGTTGATGAATCAAAGTGTCAAATCAAAGAAGCAGTGATTACCACGATCCCCATTTATAATTGTTGAATCTCCGATTTAGATTTAGGATTCAAATACTCAGTTAAGAACTAAAGATTCTCAAAGAAAAATTCAAAATCGAAGGCATGAATAAGGTGTTTGACCTCGGAGATAGAGGATTCAAGCTCAGGTTTACCGAGATCTTCATGGAGAGCAGCGACGATCTCTGGTTCGTGATGATCGCAAATCGTGAGGAGTTTTGTAAGCTGAGTGATTCTCCACTCGTATCCTCGAGTAACTCCGGCATCAAAGCTCCGTCGAAGCTCTGCCACCAAATCCCTCGCATCCGCCGCATCGAAAACCTTAGCCATTAGCAGATTCCGCCGTAGAAGATTACGTATCAAAGACCACAGTTATAGAGAGAGAATATTAAGTTTGGATCCCGAGAAAATATGAACTGATTTTTTTTATTTGTTGATTGAGAAGGATATAATAAATATCTGATGGTTAGATTTTTAAACCTTGACGTCTGCTGCTATAAAAAAAACACACAGTTCGCTTTACTTTACTCTATTTTTAAAAAAACAAAATTATTGAGAAAATTGCGTTTCAAAAAGATGATTCCATAAAATAATAATAATAAAAAAAAGAGGATAACGTGTGTGCGTGCGTGTACGGATGAGAAGAGAGTAGCGTGTGGGATTTACTCGCGGACTCACAGGTAACATGACGATTGCGTTTGTTGCACGTGCAATGTATGAGCGCGTGTGAGGGTTGGTGGGAGATTTTGGTTGTCGGGGCGAGACTATCATATGAGTGGGTGGGGTTGGGTTATCTGCTTCTACTACCTCACGGACTCAAAATGATTATGATGCATACAAATTTTATTACTTTATTCTTAAACTCCATACTCTTACCTGAATCTCGACGCAGCTCTATTGTATCAAACTATAAGTTTTTAATTTTGGATGTTAAAGTTTACACCATGATGGCCTAGAACTTTCTGTTACGGGAAAGACTACATATACGAAAGTATATATTTGTATGATCATTCTATTAATCTAAAGAAGAATTACCATTTACTTAAGGTAAATGGTAAATAAAGAAAGATACAAAAAGGACAATGAGCGGGATTCCTCTCTCTTTATTCTAACGATCAAAGTTGTATCCTTTGTTATTCAATAAGAAAAACTAATTCAGTCATTTTCTATTCTCTCTCAAACATGAATCTGCTCAATCACAAACTGTTCTTTATTACATAGATTCTGGTTTGATAAATCGATTCTATTCTCTAAAACTATCATGGTATCAGAGCATTCTTCATCCTCTACATAAATTATGGGTTTTCCGTTCGTTGTTCTGCTGTGTTCTGTTTTTGGTTGTTCTTCATGAAAACTGGGTTTTAAGCTGCTGTTCTTCACGGGTTTCTTCAAAGGAGTGAACTTTCTTTACGTTGAGGCTGGTTTATTCTCGGATCTTCAAGGCAGAGGAAGTTTCTTCGTGGTTTCTCATAAAAAGGCAGTAATTTTACTCAGATTCAAGCTGTTTTCCTCATAGATCTTCATAAAGGAATCACCTTTTCTTCAAATCTGTGAGTGTTTCATTTGGGTTCTTCATCAAAGGTAGCATCTCTCTCGGTTCTACATCAAAAGGAGTAGTCTTTGTGATTAGTTTGATGTTGTTCTTCAACAAAGGCGTTTCTTTTTCTCTGGAAGCGTTGCTGCTTAAGTGTGGAATCATCTAGTTAACATCTTTTCTCCAAAGATTAAGTCTTTAGAATGGAAGAAATGATGCAAAGTGGGGTTGGATACAAATCGATGGTTGTCTCAGTCATATTAAAGGGTTCTAACTACACATTGTGGTATAGGACTATGAAAACTTCAATTTGTGGCAAGGGTCTTTGGGAACATATCTTGGAAGACAAGAGTGTAGGCGAAGATGAATGCTCAAAGAAGAAGGATGAGGTTACAAAGAAAGAAGAGGCTAAGTGGTTTCAAGAGGATCAATTTGTTCTTGGTCTTCTCCAAAACTCGTTAGAGCCATCTATTTTGGAAGCCTATTCCTATTGTGAAACGCAAAAACACTTTGGGACACTCTCAAGAGGGTTTATGGAGATGTTTTCAATCTTAGCCGAGTATATGAAATCAAGAAAGCTCTTAGTGAGTTGACTCAAGAGGACTTAGATTTCAAGAAGTATCTTGGCAAGTTCCAATCACTATGGAGTGAATTGGATGCACTAAGGCCAAGTACATTGGATCCAAAGGTGCTTAATGAGAGGAAGGAGCAAGACAAAACTTTCGGATTGCTTCTCAACTTAAACTCCACGTACAATGGAGTCATCAAATCTATTTTAAGGGAGACCAAGTTACCAAGCTTTGAGGAGGTTTAGTCAAGAGTACAAAAGGAAGAAGGATCGATTGGCTTGTTTGATGGAAAGAGTGAGCTTGTGGCGGCAAACAAAGGAGTATATAAGCCTACGAATAGGAAATCCATGACTTGTGATCATTGCAACAAGAAGGATCATTCAAAGGATAAGTGTTGGATACTTCATCCTCATCTCAAACTGTCCAAGTTCATCAAAGGATCAAAGGCTAATCTTGTGCAAGGAGAGGATCACGGTGAGACTTCTAAAAATGGAAAGGAGATAGCCTTACAAACCTCCACGGAATTTGTAAGGAAAAGTGACCTAGAGGAGCTCATCAAGGCTTATGCCTCCAAATTCGGTATATCTTACTTAACATCTAGTTTAAATGCAAGTAGTCATCATAAGCTTGTGGTAGATTCAGGTGTCTCTCATCACATGATTAGAAATGCTAGGTTGTTGGAGAACTTATATCATAAGAATGTGGGAAAGGTTAGAATAGCCGATGGAAATGGAATACCAATAGAAGGAACCGGCAAGTTGAATCTATTTAACAAGAAAAGTGATGCTTTTTATATTCCAAAATTTAAATCCAACTTGATTTCGGTTAAAAGAGCCACTAATGATCTTAATTGCAATGTGATTTTCAGTCCTAATGATGTTAAGTTTCAGGATATTGAGAATGGTAGAATCATGGGCAAAGGAGGAACCGAGGACGAACTCTATGTGATCAATGATGGACCATCAAGAAATCCTTACTCTTTAGCATTCAATTCAGCTTTTAATTCTAGTCTTTCTTCTAATAAGAGTGTATTGTGGCATGCTAGACTAGGTCATCCTCATTATCGTGCTTTAAGTTTAATGTTACCTAATGGAAACTTTGATCATTCTACTTGTGAAGCTTGTATACTTGGTAAACATTGTCGCGTTGTCTTTCCTAAATCTAATACTATCTATGAGCATTGTTTTGATTTGGTGCATTCGGATGTATGGCATCTCCATGCATATCTAGAGATAGACATAAATACTTTGTGACATTCATTGATGAAAAGTCTAAATACACATGAGTAACATTACTTCCATCTAAAGATAGAGTGTATGATGCTTTCATCAACTTTCACAACTATGTTACTAATCAATTCAATGCTAAAATAAAGGTGTTTAGATCGGACAATGGAGGGGAATATACAAGCCAACGTTTTAGAGATCACTTGAACAAACATGGAATACTACACCAAACTAGTTGTCCACACACACCTCAACAAAACGAAGTGGCAGAGAGAAAGAACTGACACTTAATAGAAGTAGCAAGAGCCATGATGTTTCAAGCCAATGTTCCAAAGAGATTTTGGGGAGATGCAGTTTTGGCTTCATGCTACTTGATCAACCGGATTCCAACAAGAATCTTACAAGACTCTTCTCCATTTGAGGTATTGAACCAAACCAAGCCTTTTATCACTACAAGAAAACACGCAATTTGCGAGAGAAATTTGCGAGGAAAATT
>OVAN01003606.1:0-28481 GCA_900406275.1 Anastatica hierochuntica
CCGTTTACGCTTTCTGCATACTTTAGATTCGTTCTCATTTTCACTTTGTATCTATTCGCGTTAATTTATCTTACGAATCCTGTTACTTGTTCATCGTTAATCCATATCGCTTCGCAATCTATTTCGTATTTCGTNTTTCTTATTCAATAATTCGCTAATTCGCTATCTCGATTTGTTGATCTTTGGCTAACAGAGTCCGTGAACCACATAACATTGACAGTGAGAATTTCGGTTCCCACAACTCCCACCTCCGGGATTTCTGCGGAATCCTCAGTAGCATCCTGATTTCCCCGGCTTGACCCTTCGCCAACCTCCTTCTCACCTGAACCAACACCTTCCCCTTGATTACCCCAAGCAGCTCCTCCTTTGGAAGAGGATGAACCCGAGGTGGAAGACTCCTGAGCTGCGCCTTCTAGGTTCCGGTCTCCCTCTCGAGCACCGGTTCCCGAAGACTCTGCCTGGCGGACACTCTCTCGCCATGTGTCTGGTTTCACCGCACTTGAAGCAAGCGCCTTCTTCGCGACTTTGAGTAACTCATCTGCTTCTATCGGTTCTTCTCTGGACCGCTTCCTGGAACCTTCCGCTTTGGCTTCCCAACATTGATGCAGGGTAGATCCGCAAAATATTGCATCTCCATCCTCCGGTTTAGCTATTCTGGTTTGCTTCTCTGATCCGGTTATCTCCCCGGTTTGGTTCACTTCTCCGGTTTCCTTTCCAGTTTAGTTTTCTGTCTCGGTTTTCTCAGAATCGGTACCCGGTTCGGTTTTCTCTTCGATTCAGTTGACTCCGCCGGTTTTCTCCGGTTTGATTTCGGGTGTGGGACCCAAGACTTCCTTCTCTTTCAAGGAACCGAAAACCTAACTCTTCCAACACTAGTTGACTTGAGCCGCTAGTCAACTCCCTCTCCTAGGGTTCCCGCCGTACCCGAGCCACCACGAGCATCTCCGGCTCCGATCACGCTCCCGACAGCGCTCGACACCCACTCCGGGATCTCCACTGCACCACCGGAGCCGCCGAGCACCGCCGCAACGCCACCTAGAGCCGCGATCACGTCGCTCCTCGCTTCACGCCCCTCGGATCGCGGCTGCTCCTCCATGATCACCACGGTCTCGCCTTCCTTCGTCGTCGCTTCATCTCCTCCTGTGACTACGACGCTCCCTCCGGTCTCCGTAGCCTTTCCCGACGCCAAGGCCACTTCGATCCGTCCCTTCGTCTTCTCGGATCCATTTCCCACGACCACTACCTCGCCCCTTTGGCTTCTCCGGCTACTCTCCGTCACCGCGGCACTCGCCTCCATCATCTCGGTGCTCACCTCCCTCTTCTCTCTCATTTCTCTCCGACGGCTTGACTCTCTCTCTCTCTCTCTCGACTCTCCATCTCTTTTTTTTATTAAGGTTTGCGAGAGAGAGGGAGAGGAGGTTTGAAGGGTTTTTAGCGGGTCGGGTTGTCGGGTTAGGGCTCAGGTAGGGTTAGTGGATCGGGTTAGGATTTGGGCTTAGGTTTGGGTTTTGGTTTGGACCGGATATTACAATTCTCCCCTCCTTAAAGAGAATTCGTCCCGAATTCTGGGAGTTGCAATTTCTGGTCAAAAGACCGACGAGCGGTTCATCCGTACACGAGTCCTGTCGAGTGTATTGGTTCCGGAGTTTTGGTCCAATGAGGTTTAGAGTGGGCAAAAGGAGAAGAAGATGAGCAAAACGACTCGAATTTCAGAATTGGCGGAAAAAGACGCACCAAGGAAATAACTTGAGAATGAAAGGATAAATAAAATAGGAGGAAATAATTCGAAAGAATGGCAAAAGAGTCTAAGAGAAAAAGAAACACGCATTAGACTAAAAAAGAATAGCTACTCCTACGATCTTAGTCTAGCTAAACTACCCACAAGGCGCCCATCCTACTGTTGGCTGCTTCTCAGAATCGGAATCGGGACTGGGATCAGAGCTCACTGATGGGCCGTCGGAAACGTCGACGATCTCCGGCTTTTCCTCAAAAAATCCTCCTATGTCGTCGTCTGAATCCTCGTCGAGCTCTTCGTCGAAGTCGTCTACTAGCTCCTCTTCTAAGAAAAGGTCAAGCATCTGGTCTAGATCGTCCCCTTGCTCCGACTCTTCCTCAGGTTCGACCCCCTCGTCAATATCCTGATCTCCATCATACCCCTCCTCTTGACATTCCAAAGGTTCCAAGCCTCCGTCCTCCACTGGGTTCCCCAGCACTTCCTCCTGGTCCCCCTAAACCTCTCCCGGATCCCCTTCTGGATCCTCCTCTGGATCGGAGCTAGAGTCTGTCTCTGCATGCATCTGGCGACGGTGAGGTGGGTAAGGCACCCAGATCGGTGGTAACGCGAGTCGCGGTCCATACTCGAGACGGTGGGCCTTCATCCGAGGCGCATACTGATGCTTGGCTCCGGGGTAGACGTCGGGAAACCTGCAAGAGCGAACGCCGAGGTTAGAAGCTCGATTACTGACGAGAGTGGTGATTTGAAAATTTTTGTTCCTGGGAGAAATAATTTTTACTAAACAAGATTTTCATGTTGGAAAAACTACGACCCTCCGGGTCAAAACCGGAGCGGCCTGTGACCTAGGCTCTGATACCATTTGTAGCGACCCCAACCTGGGGGTACCGGGTTGCTCCAAATGGTACAGCTAAAACTGGAGTAAACCTCACCAGCCGGTCAACACTTCGCTTCTAACTTTTGCCTGCAGAAACACCAAAAAGGAAAAAAAGAGAAAAGAGAGGGGTGAGTGACTTTTCAAACAAGCCACTCAGTAAAGACGGACCGACACCGCCTCACCCGTTACCCGGCTAACCCCGCTAGACTAGAACTAGACCACAACCCCTAAAGCAAGCACAAAAGACACCTAGTGTGTCGCGCAAGCAAACTACCAGACGCGGTGGCTACTGCTCCCATCTGTCACAACCCCGCCCATAAACAAGGCTGATCCAGATGGCTTCGCCAAAACGATTTTTTTAACTGACTCATATTCATACTCCTAGACACTCCTATTTGAAATGGCGTTTTTCCTAGACAACTAGCAAACACAGGCCTCTAGACTTGGTGTCAAATTTCCCCCTCGCAGCCATAACTAATTCTAGTTTACACATCATCGGATCCAATCATGGCTCAAACAGTCTCCCACAGAACTTGCCGCCAACCGGGCTAGTGACCGGACCACAATTACATTCCCTCCCGAAAGACCGGTATGTCCTGAGCCAGAGCTTTCTTTCCACACCCGCCAGTCCTCTTGCTTATGTAGCTCAACTGACGGACCATCCCGCGCAGTCTCTTGATCTCAACTAAGAGTCTCACCTAACGGGGGACAGTACCATCCCACGCAGTCTCTTGCCCACGCCACATGACTCACCTAACGGGGCCTCTTGCCCCCGATAGAGACAATCTCCGACTACCGCCGCAACGCCACCAAGAGTCGCGATCACCCCGCTCCTCGCTTCACGCCCCTCGGATCGCGGCTGCTCCTCCATGATCACCACGGTCTTGCCTTCCTTCATCGTCGCTTCATCTCCTCCGGTGACTACGATGCTCCCTCCGGCCTCCATAGCCTTTCCCGACGCCAAGGCCACTTCGATCCGACCCTTCTTCTTCTCGGATCCGTTTCCCATGACCACTACCTCGCCGCTTTGGCTTCTCCGGCTACTCTCCGTCACCGTGACGCTCACCTCCATCATCTCGGCGCTCACCTCCCTCTTCTCTCTCATTTCTCTCTGGCGGCTCGACTCTCTCTCTCTCTCGTCTCTCTCACGACTCTCCATCTCTTTTTTTTATTAGGGTTTGCGAGAGAGAGGGAGAGGAGGTTTGAAGGGTTTTTAGCGCGTCGGGTTGTCGGGTTAGGGCTCAGGTAGGGTTAGTGGATCGGGTTAGGGTTTGGGCTTAGGTTTGGGTTTTGGTTTGGGTCGGGTATTACAGAATTGTTCACCATGAGTTCACTAATATGAATACATCTCAGGGGCGGAAAGAGACCCAACAATCCACAATCAACCAAAGAAGAACAAGCTCTCAACAATGGTAGAGAAGTTTATGAGGAAGAAGAAGATACTAGAGAGTTTGTTATGACTCGTACTCTCTCGTACGAGACTTCTCTATTCACTCTCTACACATTTTTATCTCTTTATTAATTTAGGGATTTTCAATAACAAGCTAAATCACGAGAAAAAACCAAAACAACATTAAACCAATGTGAATTGATTTAGCTTGAAACCTTCTCAGCCTTGCATATTCTTTCATTGAGTTGACTTCTCCTCTTGCATTGATTGAGTTTAAACCATTCTCAAGATACTCCACTTTGGTTTAAACTCTCTATCAACTTTATTTCTTTCTTAACCATACAATTTGGTTGATCATGTGGATTATCCGCTAGACCTTTACTTTTTGGTTGGCCTTAAGATCATTTGGGTTTGTTTCTATAACTCTGCAACTCAACGCAACATTCATGATATTTCTGCATTATTCTGCAAAATATTTCCACATTCTGCAGTCTGCTACAATGCTCTTTTGCTTCTCTGAAACTTCATTGGTACTAAGCTAAGCCATCCTCAACCATTTTCCAGACCACCCTTGGTTACATGCGCTGGTTTCTGTTTCAAATGACCCTAAAACCTAGTTTCCTCTTGATATTTGAAGCACTTTAACCAAGATACTTTCATGGAGTTTAACTATCTACTATTCTATGCAGCTATACAATTAAACCATGCACTCATTTTTTTCTTCATACTCGGATCAGCTTCATATGCCTTAAGAGCTTTCAAAAAAACTTGATTTCTTGAACTACTTTGAATTCTCTTCACTGAGGACTTGGAGACCTCCCTGAAACAGCCCTTTCAGAACCATTTTAATTGTGGCCTTAACACTGAAATTTTGATCCTTCAAGTATCTTATCAAACATCAATGAACACACAAAAAAATAACTCAGTGAGCTCCAGCTGTGAACCTCACTGTCTTCTTGAGCCACTATCCATTTCGTCTTGAGTTGGACCAGTTTCTACACAAACTTCCACCAAGCTTGATTCCTCATTGATGTTCACGATATGCCTCCTTGAATACTTGAAATGATCAGTCCGAAACAAAGGATATTATTATGTCTAAATACTTACTAAAGCCCATTAATGGAACATATTTCCATAAGCTATAACTACTTATCGTTCCTTCAATTACATAGTTTTCCCCTTCATAGTCTCGATCAAAACCATGAAACTGTTACTATAATTGAAAATTTATCTTTTGCCATTTTGTTCTCCTTGCTAGTCTCTAAGAGTTTCCTCATGAGCATGTAATCCAAAACTCTTTGAAATACTTAAACCAAATGCAAAAAAATCGAATCAACCATGTTTCATTAACTTGAAACATCCCTTGATTTAAACGTGCAGAACAATCTCAGAACACCAACAAACTGTCAGTAAGTAATGCATTAATCATGATATATAATTACAACCTTCTATTCTAAAAAACAGCACTGAAACCATCTTGCACTCTCGCTGAACTCAACAAAAAATATCTCACAACTCCACCATGTTATGAAGACTAAAATAAGACCTTGACCAATTCTTTCAGTAAACAAGTTTTATACATACATCTTTGAACTCCATTACTTGTGTCTTTTAACCAGTCTCTTATCAACTGTACTTGTGATAAACCTGAGACTTCTTCTTACACCCCCTCCACATCATTTTTGTATAACCCATGATGTAATTTCATATGTTGATATTACTTGTTAAGCTTTTATCCATATGTCGGCTCCACCAAACATGGTACTTGCATCATATCTCTTCTCAGACTTAAACCATAACCACCCATAGCCCAACCTTCTCTTTCTAGCATGCCATTCATAGAGCTTTGAGATTTTACTTCCCGATGGTGCGTTTCTTTGAGAAACACTTCCAAAATGATGCCCCTAGATTCGTTAGTATTTTGACTTTAAATACATATTATTTTCTTTGCATTTATACCCATCCAAGACTTTTTTTTGGTCAAAACCCATCCAAGACTTCATTTCAGTTTTTAACAGCTACAAAAAGATGTACTTTCGTGATCATGTACTATGCATTTTTAATCAACATACTTGAAGTGTATTAATGTTTCCTCATGCATCTAGCACATGCCTCAATTTCTCCTTAGAGAATCCATTGTATACACTTCTGTAGTCCTCATCATGAACAACATATCTTCATGACCTTCACTGACCCGCAAGTGAAACTCTTGAACCTTCAAACTGTAATTTGAACATGTTGATATTCAATTGTTTTTATCTTTCTTTTCTTCTTATGACCAAACCGACGCCATGAATCTATCTTAATATGAACTTCACCTATGTAAGCTTCCCTTAGATCATCACATTTTTCATATATTGGAAAAAACCCTGAATTTTTGAGACATCTTCTTAATGAAATACTCCACCTTGAACCTAAACTTAAAAAAAAAAATTCATGTCTCTCAACCTTAGCTCCACCTACTTAGTTAACATATTCTTCGCTATCACCTTTGATTCACTTCATTTGGTTTGTGTTATACACCAAGTACCATGTATATGATGTATAAAAGCTTAACAAGGGCATGATGTATGTGATATTTTTCCTTTGAATATGCAAATTGTGAACAACCAAGAGCACCATTGCAAATTATCACATCGACACTTTGTGACTGCAACGGAAATAAACCAATTTTATTCAAGATTTGAGCCTTTAAGAAATTTTGAGCCTTTAAAAAATGATGAGATATCTTGATTTCACAAGAGAACTTGACCCAAAGAACCATGACCCAACAACTTCTGGAATTCAGAATTGTATACAGATGAAGAAACTACACCAAGAACATCATTCTAAAACGATTTCAATATCAACAGATTATGAACAAGCTCACATCTTTTTTTTGTTCTTTCTCCAGACTATGGATCTATTCATTCTTATGATCATAACAACTATACCAGTGAGTTCACTTATCCAAAGTCAGAATTGCTATTGATTCATGCTACCATTGGAGAACAAACACGTTAACTTTTTTATTTCTTGATATACCAAACCTGAAATCATCTGATCCAGATGGATCTTGTTTTATGAATCTCCTTTCTCAAATTTTGGTGTCTTAACACCACCATCATCTTCTTCCTCAGGCGTTTGTGATACTACAAATGCTAAGAACCTTCAATGTTCTTTCCGATCAAATCTACAATACCTCCTTAGAAATTGAAACAATCATTCTTTCTTTTTGTACCAGAATGAAATCACCACAACTGGTCATATCCTCTATTTTGAGAATTCCTTTGATCGATTCTAAGAAAAAAAATCGAGAACAATCACATATCATCTTCCCATTAGCTCACCACAAGCCCAAGAATCCATCGATCTTCTTGTTTATGATCTTGTTACCATCGTGAATCCTTGACTCAGCTCCACGACTGATGTAGACCACCAAGGAGATCCTTAGATTCTTCTCAACTCATACTTCCTCCGTATTTCGTGAAATCAAAGAACCAACCCTCTTATACCACTTTCTGTGACTTCGGATCGATCACAACTCGATTAAGGAACAACCACGACGAACTTGTTATTCTCTATCTGTCGTTCTCTCTCTCTCGGTTTTTGCAAAAGGAAAGAACAGAAAAAGAAAGAGACAAGGAATTGTTCACCTTGAGCTCACCAATAATGCTACATCTCAGGAGCCGGAAAGAGACCCAACAATCCACTATCACCCAAAGAAGAACAAGCTCTCAACAATGGCAGAGAAGCCTGTGAGGAAGAAGAACAAGATACTAGAGACTCTGTTATGACTAGTACTCTCTCTAACGAGACATCTCTATTCACTCTCTGCACATTCTTGTCCCTTTAATAATTTAGGATTTACAATAAAACAAGTTAAACAAAGAGAGAGAAAAAACTAAAACCACATTAAACCAGTGTGAATTGATTTAACTTGAAACTTTCTTAGCCTTGCAAATTATTCCGTTGAGTTGACTTCTCCTCTTTAATTGATTGACTTTAAACGATTCACAATAGAATCAAAGAAAATTATCAAGTTGAATCATTAACAAACCCATGACGTATGGAAGAATTGTGACATACATATTCGCTCAAGTCAAGATTCCGCTATATTTACAAAAGCCCTACTTTTAAGAAGTATTTCATCATTTTGGATTGCACATCTCAAAGGTCTCAATTGATGCACTCATTAGGGGAGTCAATGCGTGTTGCACTCTTTTTTATTGGATTTTCTTGGTAAGGTTTTTAATGAGGCAGTAAATTAAACGCATACGAAGCATTTCACTATAGTGGACATCCTAGGGGACTGTTATAAATAACTATATATGGATACCCATTATATTCTAGAAGATTCTAGATTTATTTGTATGTTTTACTTATTAGTCAAATTTCCTTATTCTCTTTAGTTTAAACTTCAAGCTAAAAATAATCCTCCTATTGTACTCTTATGTAAAGGATTCATTGTTCATGGAATAAGACACACTAATTATTCATCTCTTCTCTCTATTCATAACATATTTAAAGTAATCGAATATATTTTTCTCTATATAATTTGCTTCTTTTCCGGAAAGGAAGTCAAAAATCTCGATAACGAAGCCCATACTTTGATGTGTAAATAAAACTGGCTTGCAAACTAGTATTATATAATCCATGATTTTTGTCTAAGAACTATGATTTCCAACTAGTGCAAGTTTTGTTGGAATGAATTAACCATAATTTCAGTGGAAAATATTTGGTTTGAAATTATGATCTTTCGATTTCGTATATTGTAGATAAGAGATGAAAATAAAAAGAATCTTTAAGATCATAATCAATTTTTGTAAATAACTAAATCGATATATAAAATTTAAATGTCACACTTTTAGTAAAACATTAAGTTCTTTTGTGCATCCAATTAAATTATGCTAATAAAGTACTTAGGAGAGCATCTGAAAATTGCAAAAACATTCTCTTTCACGCCAGATTATTCATTATTAAATATGAAGATTTGTGCATAGCATATAGTTGTAGCATCACACCGCTTATACAATTCATTGTTTTATTATCAATTCTGCCAATCATGCCCATAATTTGATACAAAATATGTGTTTCACATCTCAAAAAATTTTAAATGTGACATAAAACAAGTCTAATATATAATTTTTTCAAAACTTAAATTCTAAAAAATGACAAAAAATTTATTCAAACTACGCACCGACTTTTCATTGGGGTTTGGTGTTTGGATATCTATTCATATTCATTTGGATTTCAGATTTTTTATAACGAGTTTAGTAATCTATATAATAAAAGATGAAGGGAGTCTCTCCCATGATAACACATCATCATTTCAAAGCAAATAAAAATTTGACATGTGTCCATTAATTAAACATATAAATTAGTTAATACCTCTTTTCTTCTAAATATCTTTAAAGCATAATATACAAAACTAAATTAAATTAAAATTAATTTTGATAAAAAGAAATAATATATTGAATAATATTAAGTTCAAAATTACTATTTAAATTTTTTCCTCCGCGTGATTTAATTATCATCATTGAATTAGCAGTGATTCATTAATTTCAGTGCAAATAAAGAAAAACAAGCAAGGTATAAAACTGAAAAAGAGATAACATCAACAAAGTGCGAACATTAAAATTAAAAAGTCATGACATTTAAAAATTTCTCGAAGATAACAAATTCATCATGTATAAAAGAGAAGTAGATGATGAAAATAGAGATTTGTTGTGGAAGAAGATGGGTAAGGTCATTGGCAATTGCGGAACCACAAGTATATGATCCTTGGACATCGCTAATCTCCCTGGACATCGTCTTAGGTCCTCCTCCAAAGGGAATAGAAAACAGGTTTGTCTCTGATCTCTTCATTAACGGCACAAACCAATGGAATGAAGACAAACTCAAAACCATGTTCCCATACATCTGGAAGGACATCCTTGGTATCAAACCTAGCTCAACAAACGCTGATAATAAGTATGTTTGGATACCGAAAAGGCGAGTACACCACGAAATTAGGTTATCATATCGCTATCGAGGAAAGCTAGGAAATAGAGGCGCAAGCCCAAGCTACCATGCAAAATGAGTTCAATTGGAATGCAGACATTTGGAAGCTTAAAATCTCAACAAAAACACAGATGTTTATCTGGAAAGCAGAAAGACAAGCACTACCTGTTGAAATCTAATGCGGAAGAAGTCAAAGTGATGAGTAGGATGTGGCTTGTAAGAGTCGATGGAACACATGCTCTTCCATTGCGACTATGCCTCAAAAGTCTGGGAACCTTCTTCTTTACTAAACAGAGAACCAGACCCACCTTCCTCTCCAGAGTCAGGAGTTATTGCCCATTGGAGTTATCCAATTCTTATTGGCATTTGTCAAACAGTTCCGCTATCCCTCAATTGTTCAGTAAAGAATGAATCTTGGGTGAAAGTTGAGACAACTCTGAGAGGAGGGTTGTGAGCGCTATTTGATAAATGAGGTAATATATGTAAGACTAGTCTGCAGGCTTCATCTTCGACAAGATAAGGAGTGCCTCTTTCTCATGTTCATTGACGAAAGTCTTTGGCTAACAATTCCTACTTCTCCCCAAAAAAGGAAATCATGCAACCACAGGTGTGGCCTTTGCATCGGAACCTCCTAAGTCAAAGAAATTCTTATCTTATGGTTGATCTCTGTTGTGTCGCTAAGCATTCTTTCCATCCGCTAATGGACCTATGCTTGACCATCAACTTTGACAACCATAAGTAGATTAGGAGGGTACCATCTTCTTTTTCCTTAAGCTCGCTTCGTCTGCTTCAGAGTGGGAAAATAGTAGACGTTTATTAGTGAGGATCGTCGAGAGGAAGAAGAGAAAGTTTTTGTTGAATTTCAAATATTACATTCTCCTTATTCCGGATAACTACAAAGAGATTGACTCCAGTATGCCAGCTACACCTTCGACACAGGAAGCAAGAAGCAGGAACTAGTCAAGACCGACGAATCCTTCTACCGACATCTTCCCGGTACTAACAACAAAAATTTTCTCTCTAAGAAACACACCCGGAAGCTGCACTTGTAGCCTTATAGCTCATTACGGGCCTAACCATACCTATTACAAGCGGGAAAATGGGCTTAGAGTGTGGCCTTAGATGCGTGTTGAGGATCGTGCTCTAATATATTCTAGCCTCAGTGAGATAGCCCGACCACTTCCTGTGATGTGAAAAACTGTAATACGCCCTGAGGAATTCCTACCAGCAGACATTCATGTACTCAAAGTAAATTTTCTAAGTGCTCTTGCTCTCCCTGGTCTCATTTTCTATCTCATAATCATTTGATTCTGCCTGACTCCTCCTACTCCTCCTTCTTCGCTTTCATCGTCGTTAGTCCTTTTGACATAAGATTCTCGGCCAGCTTTCTCTCCATTAACCAATTATGTTACGACCATTGAACAAACTTAGTTAACGAACATGGTTTATGAGTCGAGCTGGGGCCTCATTTCATTCTCGTAATGTGCACCACAAGACCAGAAAAGTGACTTTCTCGCCTCGCAACGGCGACATCTGACTTTTTTTTGAAGTTGAGTCATTTCCTTTCTTAAGATGACTCCTCTTATTCTATGATAATCCAAGCAGCAGTTGCATGAGTCCGCTCGGAACCAGTCGATTCCTTAGCCATTTATTCTCCCCTCTCGGTTTCCGTTTGCCAACTAGAGAACCAACAGTGAATAAACTTAAAGAACCGTAGATTTGGAAAGATGATAAAAAGAGAGATTGGAGATAGCATCTGGTCAGTGAGTGCATAAACGACCATGCATTAAAACACACTACTTTGGGTCGACGAACTCCTTATTTCAATCTTATCGAAAGAAAGAGTCAACTGATTCTTCTATTCTAGTCTCCCCGGCGAACGGGGGTGACAACCTGCACAATTAGGTAGTTATGCTCCTGCAGGAGACCATAAATCCTTTGTTGCAGATTGCGAATGCGGTCCCGTAAGACTCGCATCCTTTCACCCACTAACTCTGGATCGAGAGGAGGCGGATGCTCCCAGAACAGACCAAGCATTTCCTCCCAGTGGAGCTTTGCATTTTCCGCGGCTTGGATTTCTTGTGAAATGATCGCCAGTCTGTTATAGATTTAAATATCATCCATCTCTCTTAACTTTCTTTTCGACATCTACTTTGTCAAATAGAGAGAAGTTTCTATTTATAGGCCCTAGTGAAGCAGCCATTTATTATTAGTATTATTATCTTCACTTCATTAGTATTCTTACGTAACACGATTCCCAGAAGAAGAAAAAAAAGTCGGTCTTGCTAACGGGCGACAAAAGGATGTTGGCCTTCCCATTTGAAGCGTAGAAGGGGTCTCACAGAGATCTACCTGGCCTTTAAGCCAGTCTATCCAGCAGTCTACTGATTGTCCATCTTTGGTATTCTGCAAGCTTCTGGGCAGGTTGCCTCTTATTTCATCGTATATATAAAATGGAATACGGGCGGAGTTCTCAACTAGTTCGAATACTCTAGCGGCGAAGCCAGTAGCTAAGGATCACCAAGATGCGAGACCCTCCCTTTCTTTTATAACTCTCTAGTAGCTCAGTTACGAATAAACATCCTCTTATTGGAAGACGTCAGTAGTGCTAGAGAAAGAGATGTTTTAGCCCAGGATTTACCTGTCTTCCAGTAAGACGTAAGTAGTCCTGGAGAACTTGACAAAAAATGCACGGAAAATCCCTATTTCAGTCTTGCAATTTCTCTGTCCTCCAATACAATAAGACATGAGTAGTCCCGTCGAAAGCAATGTTTTAGCTCTAGAAATTGGTTGTCTTCCAATGAGAAAGAAGTGAATTTCTCATTTTCGATAGCCTATTTGCTGCCAAGGTCTACAAGCGTGCACGCGCCTACAATAAAGGTTAACCGCTGCCAAGGCCAAGGAAAGGACTTGTCAGCGAAACAAATTTCCTCAGCTTCTAGTCACTACTCGGAACTTCCCTGACAACTTTCGAAATAGAAGATGAAATAAATGAAAGACATTTGAAAACAAAAATTCACTATGGTAAATTAACAAAATTTTAATTTATTGTAATTCTGAAATTTGGATAAATAAAAAGACATCGAGAGCAAATAGATATTCGAAAAATAATGTATCGAAAAATCAGTCGCATGAAAATATTAATAGTCGAATCATCAATCTAATAAATATTATATATCAATAATTTTATTTAGAATATAAGTTAGAAAAACTGCGTGTTGTGCAAGTTCTCTCCTAGTACAGTGTAAAACTCGAATACAGCTTCAATAAATTATGGTTTGGGTTTTTATGAGTTTTTCGTGTTTGAGTTCACATTTTACAAGTCTTTTTTTAGATTTTTCACAATTTTTTTCAAGTATTGAGTTAGGACCGGTTTTCAGATTTTTAGAATATTCGGTTCAATTCGGATATGGATAATATTTGAAATACTACCTAAAAAGGTTCATTCGAATATTTTTACAAACTAGGTGATCATCCGCACATTGTGCAGAAAACATTTATGAAATATATATTTCGATGATGTAGCAAATTTTATATATATATATATATATATAAAACTTTTTGAGTAATCTCAAATTTATCGAATGTAAAAAAAAAATAAGTTATGATAGTAAATTTTGTCACTATTTTTCGTCTTTTGCTTTAATTTTGGTAAACATTGATATCATTATGAAAATTTTCAATTTTCATAATCGACTCTTTGAAATCTATTCATAAAATAATATTAATTAGCATTTTTGATTGTTATAAAAATAATTATTCATATGTTAAAATACTTTTTCATTTACAGAATTCATAAAACTTATAGTAAAATATTGTTTTCTTACTTAGTTCGAAAAATATTAGTATATCTTATGAATATTCTATATATTTTTCAATGTATAACAATTTAAAGGTGGTGAAGTTAATAACTTAATATTTTTTGGAAGAAAAATATAAAAAATTTTTAACCAATAGAATTATAACAATTTAATATGAAGGGTCTATAAAGTTGACAAAAAGTTGACAAGTGAGCATAATTCACTTAAACTACTTTTCAAATAATATATAGGGGATTGGTTCGGATGTTGTTCTACTCTAATTTCCACCTCTTCTAAGGATATTCTCAAAGATTACCTTTTCAATAAATAAAACGATCTCTAGATTCAGGGTATTCTAAGAGATTTTTTTGTTTCCAATAAAACAATTCCTAGAGATCCACTTAAAAACCCTAGATCCCTTTAAATCGTGAATGTGAATTAATGAACTTTGTATAAATAAAATTGGAACTGCTTCATGACAATCGGCTGAAACCAGAACTTGGGAGTCACTCAGAAACTGTGACCGGAGATGCTGCTGACAAGATTTGCTTTGACTGACTTACTTTAACAAAAAAAAAAAACTTATCTCCCAAACTTTTTCTTTTATCAAATTTGTTTCCAGCAAAATGCTGAATTACCCAGTTTGAGCAAGACGACTCCTTTTCTTTTTCTCTCCCGCTCGATTCATCATTTCCTCCGTCAATTTTTGATTTTTCCGGTAAATGTTGCATACCCTTCATCTTGATTTTCTTTATTTGCTCACAGATTTGTCTTTTGAATCGTTTCCTTTTTACTATGTTTCTGTTGAAAACGCAACAATGTAGTTAAGACACATGCATTCTTCTTCTTCTGTCGATCTTGAACAATGGCTTTGTCACTTGCATCTTCAACAGCAAAAAGTTCCAATTTTGAAATGTGGGTTTGTTTGATTCTTTAATTTGGCTTGTTGAAATCATTCAAATTGTGCTTTGTGGTGGTGAAGGAAGAGTTTACTGTAACTTTTTTTCCTAGGGTTTTGAAAAACCTTAATTCGTTTCAATTTGATCCACAAATGTTGTTGTTTTTTCTTCTATCTTTTGTATTGTATGAGTAGGAGGAATCGGACAACAATGGTACATACGAGGTCATCGAGACGTAGTTCATTAGTGCTTAATGATGGTGTTTCTTGCGAGGAGAAACTTAGGAATGGTTGTTACAGCGATCCTATTGGGCAGCCCAAGTTAAAGCGGCTTAAGGTTCCATCGGTGAGTGAGTTATCACCTGATTTTGGATCCATCTCCATGCGGCTCAGGTCTAGAACCAAAGAAAAGGAGGAAGTCACTCTTGAAACTTGTAACAACATGAGTGTTTCTGACGATTGTGTTCTGTCTTCTGAAGCTGACATTGAGTTGATTCTTGGAAGAAATGTGGGAGAGCGAGATCAGTTAAAATCCGTTGATGAAAAGCTCTGTAATGGTGTGGAAGTGGGGGTGACCACAGGAGCTGAATCTCATCGAGTTACCACGGCTGAGGACACAAGTGAGCTAAATGGTGTGGTGGGGAATGTGCGCAGGCAAAGCATCATTGGGACAAAGCATCTTCGCGGAAGAATGGTTTCTATAGTAGGACATTTACCTCCAAATATGGGGAGCAAGCTTCCAAAAAGTGGAAAGACCGTGAAAGTAGTTTCTGTATCGGTGGAAGAGGAAAAATTGGTTGTGGAAAAGTCGGGTCCTGGAGACCATTTGGGTCAATCTCTTGCTAAAAGCATATCACCGGAGGTTTTGAAGCCATTGGAACTTGAGAAGTCAAAGGCTACAGTTCCAAAACCAAATGAGGCGACCGGTAGAAGGATTACAAGGAGCGCAGTTGCAATACATTCACCCTTGAAGCTTTCTACGGAGATGAATGGAGAGCACAATGAAGGATCTAGGAGGAGCGAGAAGGTTATCCTTAATAAAGAGAGTTTAGCTAAAAAGTCTCGGTTATCAGATGAGGGGATTCCTCCTTCACATCCTACTGGTCCAAACAGCAAGGATAGTGCTCGGTACAAAGTTAAGGAAGCTCTGCGTTTATTCCACGAAACTTGTAGAAAAATTATGCTGGAGGAAGAAGCAAGCCCTAGGGAAAGAAATGATAGCAACTTCAGAGTGGACGTGGAGGCATCAAAGCTTCTCAAGAGTAAAGGGATATCTTTTAGCACCGGTGCTCAGATTATGGGATCTGTGCCTGGTGTTGAGGTTGGAGATGAATTTCAATATAGAATGGAGCTGAACTTTCTTGGTATACATAGACTGAATCGAGATGGTATCGATTATATGAAAGACGACAGTAAGAAACTAGTTGCCACGAGTATTGTAGTCTCTGAAGGTTATGATGATGAGCTTGATAACTCAGATGTCTTGATCTATACGGGTCAAGGCGAAAATATTATGAAAAGAAAGAGAAAGGGAAAGAAATGTAATGAACCCAAAGACCAACAGCTTGTTAAGGGAAACCTCGCATTGGCAAACAGTAAACTCATAAAGAACCCTGTTCGGGTCATAAAAGGCAACACGAAAACGTCTTTAGAATCATCAACTGATGACAAAAATTATGTGTACGATGGATTGTATTTGGTGGAAGATTTCTGGAAAGAGATCGGGTCTCATGGTAAGCTCGTTTTCAAGTTCAGACTGCGGCGTATTCCTGGACAACCTGAGCTATCCTGGAAAGTGCTGAAGAAATCTAAGAAATCCAAGTTACGCGAGAGTCTTTGCAATGTTGATATCTCGGAAGGGAAAGAGAGACTACCCATATGTGCTGTGAACGGTATAGACGATGAGAAACCGCCTCTGTTTAACTACACAGCTAAAATGATATATCCGGATTGGTGCAGGCCAATTCCTCCAAAGGGCTGCGGTTGCACTAAACGCTGCTCGGAATCAAAAAAATGTTCCTGCATTGCCAAAAACGGTGGAGATTTACCGTACAATGACGAGGGAGCAATTATAAGAGCAAAGCCCCTGGTCTATGAGTGTGGCCCACTCTGCAATTGCCCGCCTGCTTGCTACCTCCGAGTCACACAGCGAGGTATCAAGTTTCAGCTGGAAATCTTTAAAACTGAGTCAAGAGGATGGGGAGTGAGATCACGAAACTTGATTCCTTCCGGAAGTTTCATATGTGAGTACACAGGAGAGCTTATAGAGGAAAAAGAAGCTGAAAGACTTGCCGGGAAAGACGAGTATCTCTTTGACATAGGCAAGGACCATGAGACGAGTGGGTTCACGATAGATGCTGCACGGAAAGGCAACATAGGGAGGTTTATAAACCATAGCTGTTCGCCAAATCTGTACGCGCAAGACGTATTGTACGACTATGAGGAAAAGAGAATCCCTCACGTGATGTTCTTTGCAATGGACGATATACCTCCACTTGAGGAACTCTCGTATGATTACAACTATGTGATCGATCAGGTACGCGATGCTAACGGAAATATCAGGAAGAAATATTGTTACTGTGGTTCATCCGAGTGTACTGGTAGGCTCTACTAAAATAAGCTGTAAGATGCTGAACAGAGGAATGAGAAGTCAGATTGATATCAAAATTGAAATGTTGACACAGTATTGTGGTCTTTCTCCATTTGTTCAATTGGTGTTATGAAGTTTTAGCTCTGTATTGTTAGACTCCTGTGTAACTCATTGAGACCCATCTTTCATAGTTAGCATTGTTATGTATTGCAACTATTGTTTGTGAATGTGTGTTGTTTGCCCAAATCTCATATCAGAAACAATTCAACTCAAGAACAATATACAACAGGCTAATTGAAATATGTTCTTATCCATCAGGAGATAGTTTAATTATAAAGATGATGATGCATTATTCAAGAGCACATGTCATGCAATGAAGCAATCATCTTGTTCAAGTTATTTTGTTTTTCAAATGTAATTTTGATTCAATTTTTCTTTTAAACTTTTTTTTTTTTACCAAAATTTTCTTTTAAACTTAACCAAGTGAAAATTTTGTTTTGTTTTCGAATTAACTACAATTAGAGTTGAATTAGCGCAGAACGCGAATATATTTTTGATTATACACATGTTTGATTGTATATTATTTTGTATACTATTTTTACATACATATAGCTATTAGTTTCAATTTTTTTTTATTTTGAAAATGTTCATATAGGATAAAACTAGATTAATTAATTAAAATATTATGTGTTTAACAAACGTAACTTTGTTTGTTTTATACTCCCTCCGTTTAATAATAATTGAAGTTTTGGAAGAAAATTTTTGTTTCAAAATAGTTGATGTTTTTAGTTTTCTATGTACAAATTTAATGTTGTTTGACATTTACGATCAATCATATTATGTATCGTTTTTTTCATTGGTCTAATTGGTTTTATTTAATGATGTTTTATGTAAACGAGATTAATTTTTATAAAAATTTGTGTTTTTTTAATCTGTGTGTATTAACCTTAAACATCAACTAAAACGAAACAGAGAGAGTATTGTTTTATTTTTAACGTGAAACATTCTTTGTTAATATAAATAAATAGTATTTTGTGGATACTTTTTTTTAAGAGAATTTGGTATTTGAAAAATGTTTATATGTGATGAACAACCAAATTTTTACTCTGAGATTTGGAAATATAATTATTGGAATAATATTCAATATTCAAAATCGGAAATGAGTTCATTAGGTTTAATCAAAAATTAAATGGTAAGATAATGAATTGTGTTTTTAAAAATGAAAATCTTGATTTATTTATTAAAAATTTATTAAAAAACATATTTGAAATTTAAAATTTTAGAAAATTATTATAAGGATATTCCAATATTTATTCACTTATAAAAAGATAGGCTAGTTTGGTGGATTGTTTTAAATTTTTTTAATGTATAAATGGTTTTATTATGCTTAAATTAAATAGCAAATTCTAGTTCTGATTATCTTTTTCGATATATAAATTAGCATATGTATAAATTTACTTAATTCGAATCAAATATTAAATAAATTTATAGGGAATTAAGTGGCATAACCACAAAAAAAACATATATTTAGCTAAATGGTCATCCAAAAAAATCAAGTGTATATAATGTGTATAAATGTCATTATACCACTGAGCCCACTTTTTATTTTTTAATTTTAATAACAACACAAGTCACATAGTCTGTCTGTATCAGCTAGACTACAAATGTTCTGACTATTTTTTGCGTATCATAATTGTTGGGAGTAATTTTATTCCCTTAGAGTCCGGCCATAGCCTAGACCAAGGAGATATAAATAAATCCCCTAGTTGTAGGTGCTAACCAAGGACACCATCGCCAAGCCGATGCCATAACCGAGGTAGGGTGGACATCCCCTAAGTCGGTCTAAGATCGTAAGAGATAAGGACAAATACCTTATTGAATCTTGGAAAATATTCTTTTTATATGATAAGCTCGAATATAGGAGTTATCCATAAAATAAATGGAAAAACCCTAACTCGAAAGCTATAAATACAAAGGGAAGAACACTAATTTGGAGATCCGAGACTTTACACCCAAAAACATACACATATTGTAATTGACCTCTTATTCATCAATAAAGAAGAGTCTTTTGCATACTTTGTCTCTTTCGCTCATCTTTCCTTTTCCAAAACCCTAAAAACCATCTACATATCTTGTTCTTGTTCTTCTCCATCGAATAACGTCCCAAACCCCCCCCCCTCCCCAAACAGTTTGGCGCTAGAAGGAGGGGAGATTTCAACAAGAACAAAGCATCAAAGATGAGTGAAGCTCACAGTTCATCCGAACCAGGAAGTAGCAAAAACCTCGAATCCGTGTCCGAGGAAGTAGCTGCAAATCCAACCGAAGAGAAAGTACCCGGGACAGTCGACGACGCGGCGTTCGCGGCGGAGATTCAAGTGCACGAGCAGATCGTGGCAAAGCTGCAGGAATATGAGCTGATCGCGGTGAAAATAAAAGAAGACGAAACTCGTCTGAAGGATTTAGAAGACGAGAACGCAGTTCTCAAAGCCTTGGCGACGGAGACAGATGCTGACACACTTGAAGACGATGGCGAAGATGACGAGAGGTGTGCCAGATTTAAGAGAAAAGTCTCGTCGATGCAAACCCTAGGCGAGACGCCACTGAAGGTCGTTAAGGAGGCTCAGACGCATCAGACTCCAAGTTCAGGTCTCACCCGCCACCCTTGGCTCCTACCACAAAAACGGCCCTAGCAAACCCTACGAGGGAAACGCTAACGAGGCCCTTGGTATGGAGGCCATGCTAATTGGGAGGCTAGAAGCCATGAAGAACATGATAAAGCGTTTGCCGGGAATAGCTCCACCGATTATCAGGAGCGCTCCCAACTCCTACGCATATACGCCCTTCGTTGACGTTATTGCTTATGGCGAAGTACCCAAGAGGTTCTCTTGGCCAACCATGACTCTCTACGATGGGACCACCGATCCAGACACGCACATCTCGCAGTATTGCCAACGCATGCTCACTGCCCCATCGGCTATGAACACTTGAAGGTCTGTATGTGCAAAGGATTTAGAGCAACCCTCACAGGCCCAACGCTGTTGTGGTACTTCAACCTCGCCAACGGCTCTATCGACTCCTTCACCATGCTGACAGACCGCTTCGTCGAGCAATTCGCTAGCAGCCGAGTTTTGAGACGTGATTTTGATGATCTCTATTGGATCAAGCAATGCCCTGGCGAGAGCTTCAGAGAGTATCTCCACCGGTTCAATGGGGGTGAAGGTGTCGATCCCCAACTGCGTCGTCTCCACGCCCATCTCAGCCTTTAGGCAGGGGCTGCTGCATGATGGCGACCTGTACAAGGACTTCACTAAGTACCCCTGCCATACCACGGAAGACGTACTCTCCAAGACCTAGACCCAAATTAAATGGGAAGAAGACCCAGCTTATCAGGCCCAACTGGCGCAGAGAAATCATCTCAAAAGCCATGGTCACTCCAAGGCCGCCAGGGACGATAAACCTAATGCTAAGTCTGGACATGAAAAATACACCAAGGGTGGCTCCCAGAGGATGACCAAAGCCCTTGGCAAAAGAGGAGCACGAGAAGTACGTGCCCATGACTTGGCCTGACATGTCCAGCATGGTGATATCCCCGACTGAGATAGTGACTGAACTGGGATGTATGTACGGAAAAGTCAAGTGGCCTATAAAGATGTGGGCCCCTCAGCACAAGAGGGACAAGTCTAAGTGGTGCGATTTTCACCATGACCACGACCACCTAACGGAGGATTGCTTCCAGCTAAGGCTCAAAGTTAATGAGTTGCTCAAAAAGGGATACCTACGAGAGTTACTCTTAGAAAGACGAAGGGCACTCATTCATGAACAGACCAATAATGACGTTCCCATGGGGCCAAGGCCTGACTCGCCAAGGCACTGTTATGATGTCAACTTCATTACTGGAGGATCGAAAGTAAGCGGGGTGACAATCTCCGCTGCAAATAGAAGCACTCGCGCTGCCAAGATCAACCATGGAGTAGATGTCATGGCGGTTAGCAGAGAGCGTGAAGATATCTCTGGCTTAATAAGCTTCACCACTGATACCAGAGGAGAAGTGATAACTCCGCACCATGATGCCTTGGTGATCTCACTGAAAGTTTCGAACTACCTCATGAGGCGATCCTCGTCGATAATGGCAGCTCAACTAACATCATCTTCACTAATGCCTTTAAAGGCTTGGGACTAAACGAGGAAGAGATCACTAGAAAGTCCACTTCTCTAGTCGGATTCAGTGGCGAAGTAAAGCAGACCATGGGAGAAGTAATCTTACTGGTATACGCTGGAGGTGTCAACCAAAGGACCAAGTTCCTCATCATAAATTGCTCCTCGGCGTACAACGCAATAATGGGTAGGCCCTGGATACTTGATATGAAGGTTGTTCCATCAACTCTACATCAATCCTTGAAATTTTAAACACCCTAGGGAATAAGGGAAATCAGAGGAGATCAGGAACGGGCCCATTCATGCTACCAGACGACCTCAGAGCCAATTCTCCAAAGCCTCGCTCAATGGTCACCGCCATGGAGATCTCTACCGAGTCGTTGCACGAAGAAAGCAACCCCCAAAGAATACTACCATTAACCGGTCAGGGGGCAAGGCCACAGGCAAGAGACGAGCCTGACGGGAGCACAAGAGTACGAAATAACGGAATAGCTGGAATGTCATCCACAGCTGGAATGTCATCCACAGCTAGAATACCGATTCTAGGAAAGAAGGCCTTGGCGCAAGCCTCGACATATCTTCTCAGCCATGAGATGGCCATCGTTTTTCTTAGAATTCAATTATGTAATAGAAGCTTCGCTATTCTTTGATGAAAGAAACTGCGGATCTTGAAATACTTTCTTGAAAGAAAAGAAAAACGATTTACTTTGGAGAAAAAAGATATAACATCTTCAAAAAAACTCCTTAGGAATCTACCAAGGTCTTGTGCCAAAAAAATCCATATAATGCGGACGAGATTCTAAAAACCATGACTGAAAGGTCATGGCGGAATGCGGGCGGGCTCCTAACTATGGTCCATCTAATGCGGACCAGATCCTAAAAATCATGGCCGAAAGCTCATGGTGGAATGCGGGCGAGTTCTCAAAAACCATGGTTGAAAGGCTGTGGCGAAATGCGGACCAGATCCTAACAATGGTAGATGCAATGCATCAAAACTATGAGTTAGCAAAACTAATGGGTATGTGCACCCCTGTCCATCCTAGTACGCGGCTCATAGAAAAACTTAAAATTGGTCGGTCACAATAAAGCTAGCAAAAACTCTGACACACAGTGTCAATAAGGCTTCGGCCCAGGTGTGCCCACCGATCTCATGTATTAAAACATAGATCTCAATCAAGACTAAGGGTTGTTGACTAAACGCTTATGAATTTGTGACTCATACGACATAAGTTTAGCAGGGGACCTTAGCTCACCAAAGGCTTGAGGCCCCAACTCATGGTCAAGACCACCACGGATCCATGGTTCTCTAGACCATGCGCCCCCAGGCTTAGATATCAAATTCAATATTTTGTAAATCTAATGCTCCAGAGACCATGGTCCACTAAGGGCCATGTGACCCACCTTTTCTTTGAATGTAGGTTCAACGACGAAAGATCGTGGACCTACCAAAGCTATGGATGTTTAGGCCGTGGTAGAGCAACCAAAACCAACAAATCAGAGCGCTCCATCCGCCCAAGTTTAAGAGCCCCGCAAATTTGGATGTCATGTCCAGAGAGCAAGAGAGCCTAAAACTCTAAGGAGAACACTAAGGAGCTAACCTCTGCCATGGACCTGACAGGATCAAACAAGACGAATCCAGAATCCACAGTCTATACATTCAGAAAGGAGTATGGAGATAATCTAGCGCAACCATCGCAAACTCATTCATTGTGACGACCTCTGTTGTGGTTCACTAAGGCTGTAATATTGATTCGGTGTCTCCTCGGTAGAGAAAGTCTACCAAGATAATAGACTAAGAAGATGACCGAATAGTAAAGAGGTCGAAGGAGTCAAAAGCAACAAGAAGGAACCAAGCAGGAGGTGGGATGGAAGCCTCAACGGTTTGTCAAAGTTGAAGGTTTCGAAGCTCAAACTCATAAGAGTTTCGAGGCCGAGCAACCTAGGGACAAGCTCCAAGGCGCGAAAATCCGAAAGAAGGTCAACACCCATAAAGAAACCCATGCAGGGTAAAATACGGTGCTAGACAAAATCAACACGTACAAGTCAGGATCGCGTTCACTGATTCTTATGGCCTTTAATAAAAAGCCATCGAGGGTATCATGATTTTTGCCGCTTGAAGAAATAACAAGGTTGGTCATGGCCTCCTCTGGTAGGAATGACATTCTTGTAATAAGGCAATTACTATGGACCCTTAAGATGACAAAGGAAAGATCACAATAAAAAGGTATCCATATCTTACATGTAAAGACAACGACTACCTCGAAAACTAATTCAGATTCCCATAGCCTAAAGCCAAGGTTAAGGAAAGGAATGGGTCAAAGGAGTGGAAGCCAAGTCAGATGTGATAAAAGGCCATGGCGACAAGTTTTGATATTAGATAAACGAAAGGCGAAGGAGCCCATGCATTTTATTACATCATCGACAAGCCAAATACTACAAAACGTCTTACTAGAAGATGGAAGTTATTACATGGGGTCTCATCAATACATCTCTAACGACTAAGCTACGGTGAGAAGCCATGCAATATCCTAGAACCCGCATGACCTGAAGCTAATGTCGTGGCCCGACTTCTGCTAAGACTAAGGACGCCTCCCTTCTTTGGACCCAGAGTGCCTATCCACAAAGGAAAGATCTACATCATGGGGTCATAATAGGCCTTCCCATGATGGATAAGATCAGACCCGATTATAAACACCTGGGCCAAGGTTCGGAGAGAGGCGCCTTAGGTGAAGACTCACCCATAATCTGGAGAAGACTCGAGTCCTTCTATTGCCATGGCGGCAATAGATCCCAAAGAGTCCAAGGGGACCCAAGCCCGTCCATTGTAGCTGTTGTGGCCATAATGGTCCAAGATGGCCAGGCTACCGTACTAAAGGTTCCATCGTCTTCTGGCCATGGTTTATGATGCTAACGCGGCTCATCGTCAACATGGAGAGCCATCTTCGTTTCATCATTCCATGTCATGGATAGCCTTGGCAACGTTAAATCCAAGGGAAATGCCAAGGATATCCAACACGGGAGGAGGAGATCACCAAGGTGGAATTCCATTCGGATGGCCATGGCAGTAACCAAGGTAATGGTCTGCCTTCGTTTCCTAGCTCGATGGAAGATCCCGAAAGTTGTCACTCCATCGCCGCAGGCGATGCACACTTTCAGGCCAAGTCAAAGCACCATGGAGAGATCGACGTGAAGCGTTGGCCCTTGTTCCTTGTCTTGACAGGGTCTCCACCCTTGGACCACGGGAGAAGTCCAGAGGCGATTCTCGAAACTGGGGAAGCCCAAGAGTCTCCTAAGCAAGTCTGAAATTGATCCTTTGACGATCTCATCTCGGACCTGCAAGCCAAAAGGAAGAACGATCAAGTTGCATGTCTATAAATGGATGATGAGATGCTAAAATCCAAACTTTAGCGATCTCTACAAGGTTTTCATAGAGATCAAATGGCTGAAACACGATGATTTGCCACGGATATCAGAGAAGAACCGTTACCTTAGAACTGGAAATTGAAGCGGCAGAGACGCGAACGACGAAAACTGTTAGAGATCTGTAGAATCAAAGGAGAAATGGTTTAAAAACCGCTCAAAGATCTACGGAAAAGATCATCAACGGTGAAATCCCTAAGTCAAAATCGAAGATCTACTGTCATCACCTTAGTACAATCGCTACTAAGAGTAAAAGAAAGCCAGATCTACCGAAAATGTGCCCAGGACTTACCGGAAAAAAGCAGAGGAAATGGTGACCTTTCGAGAGAAAACTCTAATCTGACTTGAGGAGGCAAGTGAAAAAGTGAAATGACCAAGACTCATCACTTTCCCGCCTATATAACCCTAGCGGTTATGGGTCGAAGGCAAAAAGAGAAGCCAAAATTACGCCATGGAGTTCGAGCCCAAGAGTTCATCAAAAAGATGTGGCCCACCAAGCGCTAATGAGACTCACCAAGGATGAAGCCATAGCAACGGAAGCCATGGCGGGAGCTTCTCTTATTTTTATTACATTCACAAAGTCGATCCAAAATTAAGGTATGAATCGAAATCTCTTAAGACAAAATCTACTCTTGAAATTCCACACATGGAAAATGAAGAGTGGAGGCAACTGTTGGGGGTAATTTTATTCCCTTAGAGTCCGGTCATAGCCTAGACCAAGGAGATATAAATAAACCCCCTAGTTGTAGGTGCTAACCAAGGAGACCATCGCCAAGCCGAGGCCATAGCCAAGATAGGGTGGATATCCCCTAAGTCAGTCTAAGATCTTAAGAGATAAGGACAAATATATTATTGAATCTTAGAAAATATTCCTTTTGTATGATAAGCTTGAATATAGGAGTCATCCATAAAATAAATGGAAAAACCCTAACTCGAAAGCTATAAATACAAAGGGAAGAACCCTAATTCGGGGATCCGAGGCTTTACACCCAAAAACATACACATATTGTAATTGACCTCTTATTCATCAATAAAGAAGAGTCTTTTGCATACTTTGTCTCTTTCGCTCATCTTTCCTTTTCCAAAACCCTAAAAACCATCGACATATCTTGTTCTAGTTCTTCTCCATCAAAGAACGTCCAAAAAAACCCCAAACAATAATATATTTTCATTTCCATTTAGTTTGTTTTTTAAATTAAATATCCCTTCCCAAAACTTTATATTGTGATATCTTTTTGGCATATCATATTATTTTTTTCATTTTCATTTGAAATTTTTTCTTATTATATACCTCTCATTAAATTTTTCTATGTATATTAAGCTTCTTTCTTTTTTCTTGATATTTTTCTATGTAATAGTTATATATGAATAAATTTCTATTTTTTCCCTTGAAAATTGGTTATTTGTGCAATTTATAGGCACACCAAAAATAGTATGACTACATAAAAATAGTCTTTCGTCGTACTATTGCGACTATTGACAAAATATATATTTGTTTTGAAAAATTCAAAATACGTTAGATAAGGAAAAATATACTTTTTGTGTAATTACAACTTTGCTTCAATATATGTATAAATATATGAACTTATTTAAAGTTTAGGGGGTTAAAAGTATCAGAAAAAAAAACAACCAAAATAGGGGCAAAACAGATAAATTGCCCCTTGAATTTATTTATATTTTTAAATGAAAAATATGCAATGGTCATATTCTTAAACAAAGTTTTTTTTGGCCATTTCACATATCCACCTTACATTTATTTAAGTTATTCTACTTATTTATATTTTGAATTATATATCATTTACATGTACACTATTAAAATATTTAATTAATACCAAATAAATGAAAATATAGTATTTTTACACTATATAATTGACGATATATTTTACTATGTTACATCTAAGATTGTGCAAAAAACCCGTACCGAATGCGATCTGAAAAAGCTGAAACCGAATATGAAAATAAACGTGAAAACCCGAAGGGATTCCATGCTCAAGTATTTCAAGTTTCAGATTTTATCCGAACCCAAAACCCGAAGTAGTATATGGGTATCCTGAATTTTTGCACACATATACATGCATCATTACCCTTAAATTCTTATACCCATATACTTGTCTCTGTTAATCCGTAAATCTCGAACCCGAATCACGAAACACCTGGAAAATCAGAAAAAATCTAAACCGAACTCAAAACCGAAACCTGATAAACCCGAAATACTTGAAAAACCCTGAAAAATCCGAAAAATTTGGAGAAACCCAAAAAAAATGCGAAGCTTAATTCAAAGAACCTAAAAATACTTGCACCCGAAAATATATCGGGTATAACCAGGTTTTAATAATTTAAAAAAACTTCGACCCAAACCTGAAAAATCTCAAACCAAATCTGAAACGAACTTTTCAAAAACCAAATGGATCTTATAGGGCTACCGAATTCGAACTGAAACCAATATGAACCCGAATGAGACCGCGAACGCCCAATCCTTATTACACTTGTGTATTTACACTAAATTAATATAATTTTCATATGTGCTATAATATAAATATATCTAAATTGATTTATTATAAAACTAATAAATGATTTAATCTATAATCTTGTATTGAATCATATCTATAAAAGTTGGCCAACTCTCTCCATGAGAGTGCCACCTCATCAAATATGGTGGTGACAAGTGTCCTTTTAGTTATAAAATGACTTTTAAAATTCTTAAATATTTATTCTTTTATTAAATATAATTTATCATGGTTAATTATACATCATTAAGAGTTTAATTATAATTTTGTAGATATTTTGAAGATAATTCATAGAGATATACATCTATATGTGAAAAATGATTTACAATTTTTAATGTTTTTTTTTCGTATTTTTCACCATTATTTATATAGATTTTATTTCTTATTCAATAAGTTATAATTTTAGGAGGAAAATGAGTTCAAAGAAACGAAACACCATTTTTCTAATATAAATATATTTTATGATATTTTATAATGAGCAAAATAATTAAAATATATTTTGAGAAGTTGAGCCGTAAACTAAATATGCATCATCAAGTTCTTATTGGTAAATGATTTATGTATTTTAATTTTAGGAAAAATGTATTTCTATTTTTATCTTAATGATGTAGAACTCAACTAAACATATTAGTGTTACCTTAAGATTTCAACAAGAAAACATAGCTAATAATTCTAGAAAATCCGCTTGTATGCGCCAATTCGTCAGATATCATGGTGACACGTGTTCCTTAATTTTGAATATGACTTGCAATTATTCACTATTTATTCCCAATAATATAATTTATTATGGTTAATTGTACATCATTCAGAATTTACTTATAATTTAATAAACATCTATTATATTGACTCTTCCACTCCGACACTAACGTTGATAATTTCTATGTCAATGAATCATTTCACTGCAAAGTTTTTAGGTACTTATACAACAATTTAAAGAAACTCAAAACACATAACTATACTCTTTTATAAAGAATGACAATACTAAAAGTGAGAGAGATTAACGTGAAGTAAGAAAACAGAAATGTGATACCGCGAACTCATGAGAAAAGCTTTATTCATGCAACTATAACATCTATTATAATCTCATAATAATATGCAATACAAACTCGTCAATTTTAGTTTATCTACAA
>OVAN01003607.1:0-28475 GCA_900406275.1 Anastatica hierochuntica
ACAAGAGGAAGATGGAATTACAATAAAACAAGAAGCCTATGCAAAGAAAATTTTGAAAGAGGTTGGTCTAGAGAGTTGTAATCCTACAAAGATACCAATGGAGTTTGGTTTAAAAGTCTCAAAAGCTGAAGATGAAGAAGCTGTTGATGCTACAAGCTACAGAAGCAAAATCGGTTGTCTGAGGTATCTGATACATACGAGACTTGATTTAGCTTTCTCTGTAGGAGTCGCAAGCCGTTACATGCAGGATCCACGTAAGTCACACGATGAGATGATCAAGCATATCCTACGATATCTTAGAGGTACTGTGACTTTAGGGATCAAGTATGCACATGGAGGGTCCATGAAGTTGACGGGATATAGTGACTCAAGTCACAATGTAGATCAAGACGATGGACGAAGTACTACAGGCTACATATTCTACTACGGTTCAGCGCCTGTTACATGGTGTTCTCAGAAGCAGAACACTGTGGCACTCTCATCCTACGAGGCTGAGTTTATGGCAGCTACGGAAGCTGCACGACAAGCTATCGACAATGTCTCAGCTATTGCATTAACTAGAAACCCCGTGTTTCATGGTAAGAGTAAGCACATTCACAAACGATACCATTTCATACGGGAATGCATAGAGAGACAATTGGTCGATGTGAAGCACATTCCAGGAGCTGAGCAAAAGGCGGATATACTAACGAAGGCATTGGCAAGAATCAAGTTCAACGAGATGCGAAGCTTGATAGGAATGCAAGACATGTCTAAAGAAGGATTGAAGCCTAAGGGGGTGATTCTTGATTAGTCTTCAATTGTTCCAAACCAAAGGAACCAAAAACAAGTCGGTTTAGGTTTCAGATTAGGTCAAAAGATATTTTTCTTTTTTCTAGGATTAGGAAATAAGTTGTTTTCCTTTTCTCTTTAGGAAAATAGATATCTTAGAAAAACTATATAAGTCTTTGAATGAGTTGTATTCAAGGTGGGTGGTAGATTTCTAAGAGAGAACATTAAGAGAGAGCTTTAGGTTTTGAGTGATTTTCCTTGAGCTTAATAAGAAAAAGTTGTTTCTTAATTCTTGTGTTCTGCGATACAAAGAGAGATTAATAATTCGTGTCTTTGGTTTCAAAATTCTGGAGAAAGTATNGAGAAGATACAGTGACTGCGACAGAGCGTAATACAGAGGTCGCCTGTGAGATACAGAGATTGCGACAGAGCGTAATACAGATATCGCCTGTGTGATCTTTACGAAACTTTAATGTATAACACTGAAAAATTATAATCTAATACATGATTTTCATAATAGTTTTTATATAATATAGAAAGTTGATTTTAAGTTTAAATTTTTTTACATCTTAATTTTTTACATTCAAATCATTATAAAAGAATTATCAAACATGTAAGAAGAATTAAGGCTTAGAATATAAGTTTTTAAAAACGGTTGATGTTTATTCAAATCATTTTTACGTAATATGAAATATATAATTTATTTAAGGAGACTATCTTCATTTCAAAATATTGTTATTTATAACTTTTCAGTAATCGAAGACAATCTAAAATTTTTTTATTTGTGGTAAATATACAATAAATGAAAAACTAAACGTAGATTTTAATCTATAATTTATTTACACGAGCCAGCGGATGATTTAAAGAGAATTTAATCTAAACGTACAAACTATAGTTATGCATGTTATTATTTTTAGACACTATATATTTTATTTTACTCGCGTATCACGCAAGTTCTTATCTAGTATACTATAAAGGTCCATAAATTTGTTTATTTCATGCATAATTCTATCGAAATAGAATATCATGATCTCTTTATATATTATACTCTGGTCCACTCTATCAATTATAATATATTGAAGTTGTGTTTTTTGCGATAAATATATTTTATTAAATCAAAGAGGATTACAAAGCCCGACAGATGAAACATCATCTCCGGAAAACAAAGTCAGCGGAAAACACGGTTTCCCTGGAAACATAGCCCACAAAAAGAGAAACATTGATACTTGTAGATCAATGTGTATCGACCAACTTGGCTTTATTAAATTCTCATGGAATATATTTATACAAGGTGAAGTCTTTGACGATAGACTCTAAAACCCCAAAGAATCAAGAATACATACTTATCTCTAATATAAACTTATCTTATAGTTTAATATCATAATTATCCCTAATACTCTCCCCACAAACGTGAAAATTGTGAATACTAAACTTAGAAAGGATATATTGAAACTTATCACGTCCTAATGCCTTTGTCAAAACATCAACGAGCTGCTCATTTGTTCGGACATGATGAGTGGTAATGATGTTATCACGAACAACATCACATACTGAATGACTATCCGACTTTATGTGCTTCGTACGTTCACGGAATAAGAGATTGGCAGCATTGTGAATGGATGCTTTGGTATCACAGAAAAGATGAGCCGGAGTAGATTGATCAACGCCCTAAGCCTTGCAACAAACGCCACATCCACTTGATCTCACATAAGCGACTGCCATTGCTCTAGATTCTGCTTATGCGGAAGAGAGAGACACGGTACGTTGCTTCTTTGTTTTCCAGGATATTGACGAACCACCCAACATTATAACATAGGCACTTAGAGATCGACGAGTAATGGCACAAGAAGTCCAATATCAGTCAAAATAAACAATCAAAGTAAGATCAGTATAAACTTTTAACAACATTCCTTAACTCGGCGATCCGTTTAGAAAATGAACTACATGCAATGCGGCATCCCAAAGTCCTTCTCATGGAGATTGCATGAATGAGATAAGACATGAACAGAGTAGCTCAAATCTGGTCGCGTAAGAAAATTTTAGCGGAAGAGTAAATGCTCTGATACCGTGTAAATCAATGGGTATCGCCCAACTTGACTTTATTAAATTCTAATAGAACATATTTATACAAGGCGAGGTCTTTGACGATAGACTCTAAAACCCCAAAGAATCTGGAATACATATTTATCTCTAATATAAACTTATCCTACAACTTAATATCGTAATTATCCCCAATAATACCAAAAAACATCAACAACTACACTTAAGATCAGAAAAATCCGGAAAGAAAAAATAAAATCTCCGTAGAAAAGCAAAACAAAGCCACAATCCTCACCAGTTTTGAACTCACACTCCATAGAAACTTCGACAGTGACCAAATTAAACAAAAAGGTCAAGATAATGTTCAAATACGTTATCAAACTCCTCTTATAATGATTAAGATATACCTCTTGATAATAATCAACTAGGCTTTGAACCGGTTAGACATAACACAAAGCTCTTCTACAACTTTTGAAAAACGGCAATGTGGAAAACACAATCCACTGAGAAATGCCTAATTGTCGCCGAACAACAATAACAGCTCTCGAACCAAGCTGATGAATAGAGACAAAGAATGAGCTTTTCTTCGCGCCGGATACCACAACTTTTACAAACCCCAAAAGCCGTAACATGTCGAGACCAGAGCGAATCCAAAGAAACACGAAGAAAAAAAAATCACCAAACTGACAAGCGTAAGGAGTGGCGGATGTATGTTGAGGAGGATGGTGGCACTTGCCACCACTACTTTATTATTTTTTTCAATATTTTTTATGTAATTTTTTAAAATTTGTTATTTTGCCACCATAGTTTTCAATATTATATATTTTCCACCACTATATATAAGTTTTAGATCCGCCCTTGAACGTAAGTGGGTAAATCTCAACTTTCAACAAAGATAAAAATGAGCAGCAATAGATAAGGAGAGACAAACTATTGTAACAGACCCACCTCTAGTGATTATTACAAATAGAAACCTAAAGATCGTCTCTTACTTCATTTTAAATGATTGATGCTTTACTAAGTTTTATATAAGCTTGAAGATAACTTGGAGATCAAGTTATTATCATTCTAATCAAATTAAGTTTTAATTAAAATAGGGTAAGGATTGTATAGGAGTTATCTAAACAATAAGGCAATTCCTATTAGGGTTATGATTTAGTTTCTTTAGGTTATAAATACAAAACAAGTCGGGTTATGATTTGTTAAGAGAGAACCTTGAGAGTTGTTGTTTTCTTTGAGAGATTAAGAGATTAATAAAGAGAGTAATTTTTTGTTCTTTTGATTCTAAACAAGCATTACACGGACACCCTTCTATTTTATTGGGGGATACTTCTGAAGAGTAATTGTTACGAGTTCAGTATTGGAGGCTGCTCTATGACATTACTTCACATATTAAATGCTTTTTTTTGATAAAAATTCACATATTAAATGCATCGAGATAACTCTTTGGTGTAGATTGTACTTATATCTCATTAATTGATTTTTGTTGAAAATTTTGCTAGTTTCGTTTTCACACAACAGAAGCGAAATGGATGCTTTTGTTTTTCTTTTCTTTTTATCATTTAGTTACTTAGACATGTCGAATGTAAAACTTTATTTTTTTCCTCCAAAATGGAATGATTCACTAATGAAAAATGGAGTTGAATTTTATTTAAACCCTATTCAATTTTACTCTATTTTAGAATGAAAAATGGAGTAATGAACCAACAAAAAATGTATTACTCCATTTATAGAGCAAACCCACATTTTACTCTATTATGGAGTAGAAAATGGAGTAGGGTTGGAGAATTTCTTACTCCAAATTACATTTTACTCCATTAGTGAGTAAGAAATGGAGTATGATTGCAGATGGTCTTAGACTTTGTCTGGAGAAGCTGACAGAAGCCAAAAATGTAATGAAGTAAAATGTAATTTGGAATTAAATTACATCTCCAACCTAACTTCATTTCTTACTCCATAATGAAGTAAAATATAATTTAGATTAAAAAATGCTCCAACTCCACTCTATTTTCAACTCCATAATAGAGTAAAAGGTGGGTTTACTCCTTAAATGGAGTAACACATTTTTTGTTTGTTCATTACTCCATTTTTCACTCCAAAATGGAATAAAATGGAGTAGGGTTAGAGTACAATTCAATTCCATTATGGAGTTACTCTATTTTGGAAAAAAAATAGAGTTTTACATTGGAAATACCCTTAGCAGCGAGATTATGATTGAATTAAATATTGTAAACAAAAGTTTTCTTTATGGAAATTTTAGTCTGGATTTACTATTAAATTTGATTGACACAATTTTTATATTAGATTCATAGAGGTCTCGTTTTGAATTGAAAGGAAACTAGCTAAGGCGATCCTAGTTAGTTAGTTTTATACACTCTTCAGTTTTCAAATAAGTGATGTTTAAAGTTGGTATATATCGATTAAGAATTCACTAACTTTTATTTAGTTTATCTCTTTTTCCATAAAAAGAGCATTGACTACAACTAATTCAACCAATAGCAAATCAAACAACATAATACTAATGGTCACAAACACAAACTAATATTAAATTTTTACATAGGAATGTGAAAACATCACTTAAATTGAAACAAAAAATACTCTTAAAACATCATTTAACTTGAAACAGAAGAAACATATAGTTAAATACGTTAAATGCAAACTTAATAAGATAATTATAATTCATCATATTTTAACATATGTAATTGTTAGTTTAGACTGTGACAAGTTTCAATGTAAGAATAGAAATAATATAACTTTTTATTAGTAGTTTTTTTTAAAGACAAAATAACAAAAAAGGAAAAAAATATCAACTTATTTTAAGCTGAAAATTATATAACAAACAAAATAAATAAGCGGAAAAAGATAATATATCTTTTTAAGTTTTAAATTTCATACATTTTAAATTATTAGGTTAGATTCATTATAAAAGAATTATTAAACATATAAAATATTACAAGACTCAAGAATAATGCTTTTGAAAGCTGATATTTATTCAATTTAGTTTTATATAGTATGAAATATGAAACTTATTTTTAGAACATTCTCTTAATTTAGAGATAGAGTTTCATAAAAATTATCGGTAATTCAAGTTAATTATTTTTTATTTAATAGTAAAAGAATATAATTTGTAAAAAAACTAAATACGGATTTTAATCTACAATCTACTTATACGTGAGTTATCAAATCATGGATTTTTAATATATATTTTATTTATATGAATCTTCATAACTATTATCAACTTTGGCCGTTGAATATTTATATTTATCGGCGTATCTTCCGGATCTTTATCTAGTATTTTTTTGTCAAATATGTGAATACTCATTTAAATGAAAGAGTTTGTACACTTTACATTTGGTGCATAACTTTGATTTTCCTTGCCTAAAAAAAGATTAAAAAAAACAAGGAATAATCTTTGGTCTCATTAGAGAAGTTTCTCCGTTAATGATCACGAATCTGATCGCAGCCAAGTTTACATCAGCCTCTTGTACCTTTTCCTTTTGCTTTTTGCTAGGATGTTATCTCTGATCAGCCTGTCAAGGTGTTGAGTGATCTGAAGAGTTGTGGCAATAATGGATGTGTGGAGGATCTTGTTTCTTTCCATCCAAATCATATAAATGCTTGCTTGTGTGACCATTCTACAAACTATCCTGGGAAAAATGTTGTCAAAACCACTGATCCATGATGATAGAGTTGTCCATGTGTGGAAATAAAACTGATTGTAGCCCAATGTATTCAGGGAAAAATCTCATACTTCTTCGATGATTCTGCATCTCAAAAACAGGTGATCTCTGCTTTCTTGGACCTGCCCACACAGATAACAAGAGTCCTCTTCAATCATTCCCTAACTCTTTAGTCTTGTCCTTGTTGGTAACCGGTCTAGACATACCATCCAGAATAGAAATGCATGCTTGGGGACTGCTCCTTTGTACTAGACATTCGAGGTCCACGTTAGCCTGGTAGAGAATTTGTCAAGCGCTTTACCTGCAACAAACCATGTGTAAGTGTCTTGCTCTAAAGAGTGAGCAGGCAGATTGATGGTACTGAAATAGATCTGCAGCGCCTCAGTCTGTGGAGACCTTGCTCCTCTAACTTTCCAACCCCATGAAGAACAACTAGAGGCAACAATAGAGTCAATGGCAATTCCCAATTCTCTTGGTCCATTGTTCCAAAAACACTTATCAATTTTCCCAACGGAGTCCATGAGTCGAACCAAAAATCATTCTCTTTCCATTTCCTAGTTCAGACCGCAGAAATCTTGAGGCTAGAGGCAGCAAATTCAGAATGGTTCTCCATGTCCATGATTTTCGCTTGCTACTATCAAGTCTCCAGATTATATTTTCATCTATTTTGTTAGCTTTTACCCATCGTACCCAAAGAGATTTATTGTTTGAGAATATCATCCAGAACAACTTGAGGCAAAAAGTCTTTTTCAAGGTACGAAGGCATCTCATATCAAGCCCAACTTCACTCTTTGGTAAAAAAATAAATAAATCCCAAGACACTCTTGCATAAGCCTTTTTTTATCAATTCTTCCACCCCATAGGAACTGTGAACATAGACTTTCAATGTTCTTTATACAGCCCTTCGGCAACAGGAAGGCCGAAAACCAAAAATATATGTTGTTGTATATGACTGAGGAAATTAAGTGTCTTCTGCCAGCGTAAGATAGAGCCCTTGATGCCCAACTTGAGAACCGCGACGTTATCAGTTGTATCAAGGGTCTATAGCACACAAATGCAACTTCCTGTGCATTAGTGGAATACCTACGTACCGCACCGACAATGAGCCACAAGAGAATCCAAGTGTTCTCAACTCTTCAAATTTTGATCAGCTCAATCCTGCAGTAAATAGCTCTGTTTTTCCCTTGTTCATATGCAGGCCTGACCAAGTGCTGAATTATGCCAAAACGCTTGAAATATTTTGCAGCGATTGTTTCCTCCCATTGAAGAATATCATTATATCATTAGCGAACGCTAGATGTGTGATTTCAGGGTCTATTTCATTCAGGGGAAGACCGATCAGACCCTTCTTGCAGTTTTTATTTAGAAGCTATGAGAAAAATTCAAAAACAATAACAAAAAGGTAAGGCGACAAAGGGTCACCTTGTCTGAGACCCCTTGTCCCTTTAAAATATCCACAAGCTCTCCAATTATTGCAACAGAAAACCTCAGAGCTGTCAGACATTGCTCAATCTAGTTTATGAACCTTGGAGGGAAATTCATTGCTTTTAGATTTATGGAGCCGAACTCCCAATTTGCAGAGTCAATTTCTTTTTCCATGTCCACCTTTAGCATTGGTCTCTGCGAGATAGCTTTCCAATTGTGTCGTTGAACGATCTCCGTTGCAAGAAGGACATTTTCCACAAGGAGTCTACCAGGAATAAAGGTCGTTTGGTAATACGAGATTAGGCTCGGCAAGATTTTCTACAACCTGTTTCCCAGTAGGTTAGATATCACCATATAAACCTTGTTGTAACATGCAATTGGTCGATAGTCTTTCACCATCGATGTGTTCTGTTTTTTTTGGAACCAACATTAAAGAGGTCTCGTTCCATTGCTTTAGAATCTGACCGTTAGTGAAGAATTCATGAACCGCCAAAATCATGTCTTTTCCCATTACATTCCAGTTCCCGGTAAAGAATTATGCAGGGTAACCGTCTAGGCTTGGTGCTTTGTTTCTCGGTAGATAAAAAATGCCTTATGGATTTCAGCACATGAGAAATCTGCTGAGAGTGCTGCCATGGTGGACGGAGAGCATCTTTGAGGGACTTTCTCTGAAACCAATTCGATAGATGCTTATGATGGGGAAACCGTTCCTCCTAGGAAGCCGGTAAAGTAGCTTACTATATGGTCTTTCTGATCTTCCTGTGAGTCTATAATGTTGTTGTGTTGGTCTACGAGGAAGAGAATTTGATTTCTTGCTTTCCTTAAGATGATTGATATATGGAAGAAAGTTGAGTTTGAGTCTCCATCCTCCAGCCATTTTATCCTTGACTTTTGTCGAAGAAATATCTACTATATATATATCTAACTAATTAAAAGGACATAATCCTAGCCTCTTAACTTATCCACCTAAGCATAATGTGATGTTTTCAATGCTAGCCATGTCATCATCATCTTCATTATAAACACGACTTCTGGTATGTGAAAAAGATTCGAAGGAGCCCACCTTCTTTCTGATTCAGAGTAATGAGCCAGATGTTTATGAAGCCCATTGCCAAAATAAGAACAAATGCAGCTTCGTCTTCCTTCAGCCACCGTTTCCCATTCTCCACCCCTATCTTAACATCTTCGTCTTCTCACAGTGGTCGTTACCCTTTCTCTGCTTCGTTAATTAGGTCATCTTCACCCTTCCAACCGAAAATTGTAGAGAAAGGGTAACGACCACTGTGAGAAGACGAAGATGTTAAGATAGGGGTGGAGAAGGGGAAATAGTGGCTGAAGGAAGACGAAGTTGCATTTGTTCTTGTTTTAGCAATTGGCTTCATTTACATCTGGCCCATTACTCTGGATCGGGAAGAAGGTGGGTTTCTTCGAGTCTTTTTCGCATACCAGAAGTCATGCTTATAAGGAAGTTGATGCTGACGTGGCTAGCATATAAAACATCACATTTTTCTTGGATGGATAGGCTGAGAGGCTATGATTATGTCCTTTTAAGTAGTTAGATTCTTCTTCTATGTTTTTTTGTATAGGATGAAGCTAAATAATAATTTAGTCCATGACTAATCATTCCATGGTTAAATTCAAAAAGAAAAAACAATATACAAATATGTTGTGTGTAAATATCATGTCGTACAAATATGGAAATTGGATTCCAGTGTCCCACTAATTTTGCTTCTTTTTAAATGGGACGACGTCTTTTAGGGTCAAGAATTCAACTTCTGTTTGGGTGAATGAAGCTGTAAACAACGTAAAGCATTTGCAAAGGAGAATTAAGGAATTGAGTTATGTCTAATTTTTGTCATTGTTTCGAAAAATGTAAGGGATGGTTACATATGTAAGAAATATACGATCTTTTTTCCTTCTAAAATATTTTTATTAGATAAACAAGTTATAATTACGAGTGTATTCACGGTCATCCTATATATTTTGAAGTGTCAACAGGATACCAATTCGTCAATATCAACATCTATGGTAGTAATGCATGGTCTACGCATATAAACTTTCTTGATATCTAATTGGCCAAAAAACCAAAAACATGATTAGACAACCTCTTTTCTAGACTGAACACATAATTATTTTTTTTCTAAAAGCTACACAAAGTATACATTGTTCCTCCTTTTTTTTGTTGCTCTGGATTTTTGTTATAAGAATAAACAAAACGTTTAAACAGTTGTGATTGTAGAAAAATCGCAATACTAAATTCTTCTTCAAAGAAATTTGCGCTCAAATAAATAAAGGGTTAAAGGGAATATCCAGTCACACATAAAATTGATGCTCTCCAGAACAAAAAAATGTATTCTAACTAACGGTTTAACTTATATAGTTATCTACACTATCCCAAAGTCTCATATGCTTTCAAAGTTATGGAGAAAATGGTGAAAAAATATATTTAAAGGCCAAAACTCTCGCTCAGTTGTCTCGATTTCTTTATGTGTGACTTCTTCCAGCGATAATATAATTTATAGGAAAAAACTTCACACAAAACAAAGAGGAACACCATAAAAAGAATCACAAGATAAAACTTTATATTTGAAGACAAGCAAAATCTTATTTTCCCTTCAAAACCAACATCTCTCATTGTGTAGTCACCACAAAGACAGGAGCTTTGCTCGAGAATGCTTTTGAAATTTGAAAATTTTGAGGTTAAAGAGCAGAGATCAAAAGGCTTAGTACAACCCCATCAAAGGGAATGAAGTTTGACGAAAGAGAAAGACTGAGATTCAAAGAATTTTTTTTACTGAATGGATAGGAAGAAAATTGTGCATTAACTTTTTATTTAATTCTTATTCAACAAATAAAAGGGCAAGAATTTCAAATGATGATGGTTTATCTTTTGTTGAGATGCACGTGGCTGCAAGATTCATCAAACTTAATGTTTACTTTTACCACTCACTACATATCATGTATGCAAACATTTTTTTCTATGTTTTAATTGAAGGCTCAGTTAGTCACTTATGTTGGAGTCCAAACTAAAGCTGATACATCCCAAACAAACTTGGAAACCAATCTAGTCAAAAACAGAGCAACAATATTATAGGTGGTATGAATTGTTAATCAATATGATAGCGCATTTGAATTTAGCCTTTCCTCATCGTTTAACATGAACCATTAAATACCTCATTATGTTTTTTTTTTGGAAAACATATATCTTTTTTTTTGCTAAAGGTTATTCAAATTTAAAAAACGAAATTATATGATTTTTAGACCATAAGTTTTTAGAAATTTTGTAGAGCATACTCTAAAGAAGAGTTAAAGACATAACTTAACTAGTTGACAAAGCTTAAAAACAATCAAGCTTAGAAGCAAGACAAGGGGAGAATAACTAGTGTCGGTGTTCAGAACCACGACCTCGGCCAGAATTACCTCTTCCCCGAGCCATTGTCCACTCCGGGTCTTGAACTTTTTGTGCTGGCCTTACTTGTCTTCCTTCTCTAGTCCAAGTGAAAGAGCCAAACTCACTCACATCCTCATTCACATCGTGCATTTCAAATGATGAATCTGTCGCTGAAAATGTGGATTGGCTAAAAGGTGGAGTAATAAGTAAGTAATCATCCCCCGAACGGTGAGATCCGGTGATGATAGTAGCTGACGGAGACGATGAGGATGACTCCATAATGTTTTCAATAGTTGGAGTAGGTGTTACACCTACTAATGGGGGGGGGNTGTCACAATAAGTTTTGATTGATGGCATGTTTATGGACATGAATTGATAATCTCCTCTAAGGCGTCATCGCGAAGGCTGTTAAAATTTACCAATCAAACCCATTTGTTTCACTTAGAGAGATTATTTCTGTTGTCATTCACTAAAACCGGACAAAAACTTATCTTATTAAAAGTAAATAGACTTTTTTTATGTGTAATTTTTATATGAAACATGTTTTAGAAATTTTATTAAATGTATCTATTAAATTAAAATAATTCGAATTATTCATTTACATATTCTAACAAAAAAATATTAGAATATTCCAATATATTTTTCACATAATCATCATCAAAATTATGAATCAATATAATTTAAAAAAATCATCATTTTCACCAAATTTACATATAGTTTGTTTTCAAATTAAAAAAAATTCATAATTTTTAAAAAATATTTATGTTACAATATTATTGTTTTTAAATAAAATTTGTTACAAAAATTCAAAAAAAAATCATAAAGTGATAAAATTTAGAAAACCTATAAAAATAATTTATATCACCTATAAAAATTTAAGTTTAGTCCTCTGATGTTTATTTTTAAAATACTCCAACGGGTTTTGTTTCACGGTATTTCGGAAATCAAATATTATCCGAACTAGAGCCGTAAGAGTATTCGAGGAACCTGAAAATCTCAAATATAAACTTGAATCCAGAATTCAATATAACTGAAAAATCTTAAAATTTTGAAAATGAACCCGAATCCAAAACTCAAAATAACCGAAAATTCTAAACCAGTTACTCGAAAAATTTAAACATGATCAACAATATATAAAATTAAAAAACATGCGCGGCTGCGTGAATCAAACTCTAACTTATATATTAAAAAAGTAGAGTGTCACAACATTAGGAAAAGTTAACCTTTATACTTAGTTGAGGGTTTTCACATGGCGGCGTCGATAGGAGATCCACAGCTTTGAGGGAGGATTCTTCACCAAAGTTTCAGGCGATCAAGGAGGGAATTTCGAAGACTCTCACGTGAGAGATAGAGCTGTGATCTCACAGCTTCATCCTTCACTTGAAGGAATTGTTGTTTTTTTGGTTGAGGAGATTCTTTGATCTCCGCTTGAGGTTTTGTGTCATCATCGTTATTTGGATCGGGTGAGAACCTTCAGCACCATTGTGCTCTGCTTTGGTTTCTCTATTTTGGTGTTGTGTTGTTTGTGATCAGGTTGTGTGGTCCGATGGAGAAGTGGATGGGTAAGCGACCAATGATCTTTGATGATGATGATGAGCCGATTCTCATTCCGCCTCAAGATACTACCAAACTTGTTCAGGAATATGGCCTAAGCTGATTGGCCGTGTCCTCAACCCGAAGAAGCAGGATGTTGATAAGTTGATAACATATATGCCGCATCAATGGGGGTTAGAAGGACAGATTACGGCTAGTAATCTCGGTAATGATTGCTTTATCTTCAATTTTGATTTCGAGGAAGAGCTGAAAGCAGTGTTGGACCGTGGTCCTTTTCATTACAACTTCTGGATGTTCACGCTTGAGAGGTGGAAGCCGGTTGTTCATGATGAGTACCCCTGGGAGATGACCTTCTCAATCGAGTTAACGGGGATTCCGATCCAGTTTTGGTCCAAAGAAACCATGACCAGTGTTGGTACTAAGCTTGGTGATGTTCATGAGGTTAATGAAATTGATGCTCGGCTGCGAGTAACCATTGATAGTCGTAGACCTCTGAAGTTCTCTCGCTGGCTGATCGATGATAAGGGGGAGATTGTGACTGTAAAAATACAGTATGACCGCTTGTTTAAACACTGTTCTTCGTGTGGCCTTATGTCACATGAAAAGGCTCAATGTGGTACAAAAGAGATGATCAAAGGTTCAGCTACGGGAGACAAACTAGTCGCGAAGCCTGGGGTTTTCTCTCGTCTCCAGCCAAGGATGGAGACCGCCTGGAGGCCCGTGGGAAGTGCAATGATGGCTGACCAAAAAAGAGCATCTACATGTGAAGATGGGTTGTCTTTGCAAGCTGAAAACAGAGGACACAAACGTGTCTTTCAAGACATTGATGCGGCACATGCTCAAGTGAGTCGGAGTAGCCAAAGCCTAGATCGGAGCTCCGGAGTTTAGGAGTAATTCTAAGTCACGAGCAAGCTCTAGTAAGGCTGATCACAGGTTGGAACGGGTTGCTTCCGACACAAGGAAACAGGGCTGGTGGTCAAGGAAGAGAGAGCGATCACCATTGTTTGATCACCGAAACCGCCAACCTTCGTTGCGCTGGTATAAGAGAGATGATGAGGTCAGAAGACGGTTGAGAGAACGGTGGGAATATGTCAGAACAGGCAGATTGGTACCACAAGAGGTGTCTCTCACGAGAGAGTCTTCTCGTAAGTCGGAGGGCATCATGGTTCGGGTTCACACTTCTGATAAAGGGGAGGCACATCATGAGGAGGCTTCCTCTTGTCCTTATGGTGAGAAAAGAGCAGATCATAAGTCTGATATGGTTTTGTCACCGGCACGTGACTCTCGTTACGTTGCTTCTTCCTCACGCAATCATGAGGAGTCAAAAGCTCACCAGGTACGCGGTGTGAAATCTACTGGTGGTGAGGCTGCTCGTGAGGGAGACTCGTCACGTACTTCTGATAGGGTTAAACTGGCCAGTTCCTTTGGTGGAGCTTTGGCTCCTGGTTTGAGTTCTGACTATGGGAGGGGCAAGAACAAAGAGATGAAAGAAGTTGCTGTGGACGAGGATGATGATCTTCTAGGTGAGGATTGGGTGCAAGCGGAGCGGGATAAGCTGAAGCTACTGGGTTCAGGTCCGATTGTGCCTGCTTCTTTGTTGAAAGTAGGTTTGCGTGAAGAGAAATTATCTGTGAACAGTAAGGCGGTGAGGAGGAGTGAGGGGAATGATTCGAAGAAGCCAAAAGTAAATGAATCGTCGGATAGGTCATAACAAAAAATCGTTTCGAGCAGTAGACCATGGGAAGAAAGAACAGATCCTCCGTCGGGGATCCACGCGGCGAAGAGACCATGCCATTGCTGGTTCCAGTAGGACAGAACACATTTCTCATAGTGTGTTTCCCTCAAGCAAGAAATCATTATCTGAAAGGCGACACAAATCATCTGATAAAGACGGTCTGGTGGGGTCCCAGAACCCACCCAGTACCCATAAATGAGGATCCTGGGTTGGAACTGTAGAGGGATTGGGAATGACCTCACAGTTCGACGCTTAGAGGAGATACATAAAAAGTATCGTCCTGGTTTACTATTCCTATCGGAGACGAAGCATAGAAGGGAAGTGCTTTTTATCAGCAGAGGAAGCTTGGGTATGACTGTCTAGAGACCGTGGAGCCCATTGGCTCAAGTGGTGGTTTAGCTTTATTTTTTATGGATGATTTTGATGTTGTTATTTTATTTTTGGACAACCGTATGTTGGACGTTCAAGCTACTTTTAATGGTAATAAAGTTTTTATCACTTTTGTTTACGGAGACCCAGTCGAGGATCGTCGTCAATTAGTTTGGGATGAACTGGCTAATATATCCCTGGAACGTGATGGGCCATGGTTCATGATTGGCGACTTTAACGAGATTATTAGTAATGACGAAAAACAAGGGGGAAGGGTTCGTCCGGAATCTTCTTTTCTTCCTTTTCGTCAGATGATACAAGACTGTAGGATGCAGGAATTTCCTTACACTGGGAACCCTATGTCCTGGGTGGGAAATCGAGGGAATAATCATACACGTGTGCGATGTCGCCTAGACCGAGCTCTAGGTAATGCGGATTGGCAGGAGCTTTTAACGCATTCAACTACCCAATATCTTAGAATGTGGGGGTCTGATCATAGGCCAGTTCTCGCCAACATTCTCTCAAGACCTCTGCCCCTGCGGAAGGCTTTTCGATTTGATAAGCATTTGATTAAGAAGGAGGGGTTTGAAGAGGTAATCAAGAATGATTGGAAGGCGATGCCCCCGGGATTGGATATTTGGGCAAAGATTAGTACCTGCAAGAAAACCATTGTTTCCTGGAGCAAAAATGATCGGTTGGCAGCGACGCACTCATTGGAGGAGCTTAAAGAACGGGTTGACAATCTTCATATGGCGGATGGTACTTCTCCTGAGGAGATTTCGTCCGCCATGATAGAGCTTCATGATGCTCTCATGAGTGAAGAGCTATTTTGGAGACAAAAGAGTCGGGCTCTGTGGCTTAGGGAAGGGGATCGAAACACGAGTATCTTCCATGCGGCCACCAAGCAACGCCGATCGCGTAATAAGATTGTCCGTCAAAAGAACGAGGAAGGTGTGGTGATAGAACAAGAGGAGGGATTTGTGGCCATTGCCACAAGGTATTTCCGCGAGTTGTTCCAGACTTCTAGAGACTTAGCTATTGATGATGTTTTGGGGGTTATCCCGACAAAAATCACCACGGCCATGAATGAGGAATTAACAAGACCGGCGTCTGAAGAGGAGATAAGGAAAGCCCTGTTTACCATGCACCCTGAAAAGGCTCCGGGGCCGGATGGGATGACTGCGATGTTCTACCAACACTTTTGGGACACTGTAAAGCCAGATGTGATCCTTATGATCAATAGGTTCTTGGCAGAAGGCAACATTATGCTTGGTTTAAATGAGACAAACATTTGTCTCATTCCGAAGAAGGAATCTCCTTTGGAAATGAAGGAGTTTCGGCTTATAAGTCTTTGTAATGTCGCATATAAGATTTTATCTAAATTGCTTTGTCAAAGACTGAAACGTGTTTGGCCTCCCGTTATCTTGGAGACCCAGTCGACCTTTGTCGCTGGGAGATTGATTACAGATAATATATTGGTGGCTCAAGAGATGTTCCATGGCCTTCGCACAAACCCTGTCGGGCAATTCAAACGCATGGCCATTAAATCAGATATGAGTAAAGTCTATGATCGCATGGAATGGGATTTCGTTGAGGCAGTGATGCGCAAGATGGGTTTCACGGAAAAATGGATAGGATGGGTCATGCAATGCGTAAGATCGGTGTCTTACCGGGTCTTAATCAATGGCCAACCACGATGCCATATTATGCATGCGCGAGGATTGCGACAAGGGGATCCTTTGTCTCCTTTTATCTTCATTATGTGTACGGAAGTGCTCATTGGCCTTCTAAAAGAGGCGGAGTGGATGGGACACATAACCAGGATGCGAGTAGCGAGAGCTAGTCCTCCAGTGTCCCACCTTCTGTTTGCAGACGACAGTCTCTTTTTCTGCAAGGCGGAGCCCCAGGAATGTTTGGAGATAATGAGGATTCTAGAGGTGTATGGAAGAGCGTCGGGTCAGCGAGTTAATCTGGAGAAATCCTCGCTTATGTTTGGGAAGAAAATATCGGGGGTAGCCATACAGGAGTTGAAGACTATTCTGGAGATTCAGACGGAAGGAGGATTGGGGGCCTACTTGGGTATCCCAGAAGATTTGAGCGGCTCTAAATGTAAGGTCTTTGCCTTCATTAGGGATCGCTTGCAGGACCGAGTGAGTATGTGGTCTGCCAAGTGGTTGTCCAAGGGCGGCAAGGAGGTTCTGATTAAAGCAGTCGCTTTAGCTTTGCCGACATATGTTATGTCGAGTTTTCTCCTGCCCCTTGAGACATGTGATCAGATCACAAGTGCGATAGCGAGATACTGGTGGAGTTCAGATCCTCCTCGACGAGGTATTAACTGGGCAACCTGGGATAAGTTATACGCTTCAAAGGAGGATGGGGGCCTAGGATTTCGCACTCTACATGAGTTCAATCTGGCCATTTTGGCCAAACATTTGTGGCGTCTCATTAGATTCCCGAATTCGCTTCTGGCAAGAGTTCTTAAGGGTCGGTACTATAAATATTCTTCGCCACTATAAGCCCCTGAGGCGGATAGACTTTCTTATGGATGGCGGAGTATTTTTGCTTCGAAACCTTTGCTCTTATGCGGCCTGCGCAAGAAGATTTTCTCTGGCCTTACTACCAGTGTATGGGAGGATCCCTCGATTCCGTCGTGCCCGACTAGGCCGGCTAGGGCGCGTATCCCAGTGGTACATCCGTTGATGGTGGTCAATGACTTTATTGATAGGGAATCCAAGCAATGGGATGCCCAGAAGCTAGAACAATATGTGGTGCCAGAAGATATCCCTATCATTCAGAGTTTGCCTATAGCTCGATCCTTTACCAGGGATGAGTTTTGTTGGCAGTTCACTAAATCAAGGCAGTATACAGTTCGGTCGGGCTACAAGGCTGCGCGTGCACTATCTTTGGCGGAGATGGAAGTAGACCAACCGAGCCTCAATGACTTGAAGAGTTTTGTGTGGACGGTCGATGCCCCGCACAAGTTGTGTCATCTGATGTGGCAGATGTTATCTGAGTACCTGGCGGTGACTCATAATTTAGTGCAGCGAGGGATGACTTGTGTGGACCTTTGTCCATGTTGTGGAGCACCGGAGGAGACCATTCTTCATGCTTTCTTTGAATGTCCTTCGTCGATTCTGGTGTGGACCTTAGTCCCTTCACTATTGCAACTAGGCGTGTTCCCAACATCCAGCGTGTATAGCAATTTGGCGCATCTTTTTTGGCGGGATGGTAGTCCGCGCGTGGAGGCACATGAGTCCTACCCATGGATATTGTGGTTTATTTGGAAGGCGCGCAATGAGCGTATGTTCCAGGGGACTACAAGAGCGGCGCCAGATATTCTCAGCCGTGCTATATCTGAATGGCGTGCATGGGAGGAAGTCTGGGAGTTGCCGGCTTCGCCGCAGGCGCCGGACACAAGTACGCAAACCGTATGTTTGCGTAACATATGCCTAGTGGATGGCTCTTGGAAGGGGTCACACATTTATAGTGGGATGGGTTGGTCTCTGTTTGGCGTCACTGGAGAGCGTTTCCTTATGGGATCTCGCAATCAATATCGGCGATTATCCTTGCTCCATTCCGAGCTTAAGGCCCTTATTTGGGCTATGCAGAGCATGAGGGCTCATTCGGAGATACATGATTTCGGCACTGATAGCATGGACGTCATGAGCATGATTGCGAATCTGGATGACTGGCCAGCCTTTGCGACAGAGTTACAAGAGTTCGAGAGAGCGAGGAGTATCTTTACGTCTTTCAAGCTAATTTATATTCCACGGGTGTTAAATTCGGAAGCAGACCTTTTAGCTAGGTTAGCTAGATCGCATTCCTCTATTTTCTCGTTTGTGGGTTGTTCTATTCCGGTGTGGCTTGCCGCACCACCTCAAGTCTTTTGAGTAATAGAAGAGCTATTTATGTCAAAAAAAAAAGAAAAAAAAAGTAGAGTGTCATATCCTTTATGTGACACGTATCCCATATAAAAAACATTCATTTTGTTTTCAACGGATACAAATTCATGGAAGGACGCACTTTTTTTGGTTAAATTAGTTTGACTATAAAATGAGATTAACAAATCTAAAACCACTAAAAAAATTACAACGGCCATACTTGTAAGGTACAAAATCCTCTTTCTTTAAAAACTATCAATTTGTCTCTAAAATTATATGTTATTAACTTTGAAACATTCTATGATAGTAATTGTATGTATCAATAATTGACAATTAGCTAAAAATAACAAATAATTCTTTGTGAAAATTACCTAGACTACTCTCAAAACCACAAAAGCAACTCATTTGATTCCCCTAATACTTAGATTACTTATCTAACTCTAACTCTTTTTCCAAAAGACAAAAATTTCAAAATCACATCAAATTTTCATAATTGCCATTTAAAATTAAAATTTAGTAAATTTCTTTTATTGATTTTCTTATTTTCCTAATATCCAAAATAATATATCATTTTGTAAAAAGAAAAACACGAAATCGTAGTCTTTTTCTCGACGAAGACAAACAGGGAATATACTAAACCTTTAGAATTTTTTTTTGTCTAACTTGCCGAGAGTCTTCTTCTCAACGACTCTAACAACAATTGATCTCAGCCGCCGTGAAACCCTAACAATAATTGATCTCAGTCGTCACTATCTCCTCCGCCGTCGCAAAAACTAACTCCACTGCGGCAGTCTTCCGTCACCAGTATTGATACTTTCTCTGGTAAGTAGCAGCAACATTTACTTTTGTTTATTTGTTTGTTTTTTCCTTCTCTGCAGAGATATAACTTTTGATTTCGTGGTATAGCTTTTGATTTCGATTATTGGGTTTGATTTTGATTTTGTTTTCTTGTTAAGAAGACATTCTTCTTCGTTGTCTCAAGAAGTTAAACGTGAGAGCTAATAGAAGTAAAATAGTATTGTATATTAGTCTTGCTAATAAGAGAATCATGAACAGAACAAGAAATAGAAGTTTGGAGTTTGTTTCCGGCCTCAAAACTTCATAAGGTAGCACCTTAATTCATCCAATCTCCAAACGCATCTGTCCTCATGCATTCATTGCATAGAGACATCATGTTGCTGCCACTTATTTTAATTTATATATAAGTGTGTGTGTGAGTGGAGGCAACATATGCTCAAACTAATAACTATAATACATAAAACAATTCATAATGTATAAATGCTAATAGATCATCCTACCCAAAACAATAATACATAAAACAGTTCACAATGTTTTAAAATGGCTACAGATTTTTTTGTGAGCGATTGTCGTTTGTTGTTTGTGGCTGCAGATTTATAATATTTGACTGTCAATTTGTTTTACTTTTTGCGCAAATTTGGTTAAGCCTCTGCAGATTTAGTAACTGTTTTTTTCCTTTGACCGCAGGTTTTCTGACGTTATGGTCTCATCTAGTAACATCCGAAAATACCCAGCAAGGCATTAGAAAGAAGGACAAGTTGCAACTCAAAATCATAGCATTAAGCACAATTGCCTATTGAACAAATTTGGGATCATGAAGGAAGGATTAGACGTAGAAGTGTGAGACTATTTGAAGAAGACTAGTGTTGGTATGTTTCTCAAACTCTCGGAAGTGCCATATCCATGGGCTAGAAAGAGAGCCCATCACGTCCTCACGCATATGCTGAAAATCAATAACAATCAAGAGATTTTGTGACAAGGCTATGGCTAGACTACAAAATGTTCAACCAGAATTACAAAAATTTCTTGTTCCTAGAATTCTACAAAGACTATGCCAATGGCATTTATCTAGGCGAGATTTCAACAAATAAGAAGTGGTACATTGATGTTGACCACCTCTATGGATGCCACTTCGTTAATGATAATCATTTTATTGGTGTACATATCAATCTCAAGGACAAAAAGGTTTCAATTTTTCTATAGCATCCCGAAAATCATGACGAATTATGAGATCATAGCAGCCTGCCATCCTTTTTCCTGTATGGTTCCAGCTTTGTTGAGTATTAATGTCCCAGACCACATAAGGGCGAAGGACTACAAACAACTTGATGTCAAAAGAGTGACGCGTAATGTTGCGTTAAACAAAAATCCAGGAGATTGTGGTGTGTATTCTGTGAAATATGTTGAATGTCTAGAACTTAGTGTAAAATTCGATGGACTACGGACATCAATTTTTAAGATATTTGTGAGAAGCTTGCTGCAAAGTTATTTGATGAATTTTCAGAGCCACTCTGTCCAACTATATCAGATCACTCCCTCGAGGTGAAGAGATTAAGAACCCTCACATTACGAGTACGCAAGATCATGTTTAGTACGATGTAGCACAGTCACTTGGCTATTTTTTTGGATGTTATCTCTAGAATTATTAAACTTTTTTGGATGTTATCTGATTAGCAGACTCTTTTGGATGTTTTATTTTTCGGATCTTTAGCAGAATCTGAACACATTATTAGAATCTTTTTTGAATGTTATTATCGCAGGTTTTTCGCAATTATTGTTATGTTATGCAGAAATGTCTGAACAATTATCGCAGATTTTGTGACAGATTTCATATGTTGACGCAGATTTGTTTGAACATTCCTCACAGATTTGTTGACATTATTCATGTAGTATCGCGGAGTTTTTACATCGTAACGTTTTTAAAAAATAAACAAGAAAGAATAAGCCACCTTAAATGTTCTACAATTAATACAATACGATGAAATGCAATAAAGTTAGAATTCAAAGTTTACATAGTACATGTAGCGCAATTGTGATCTAGTAGCTTACAATTCTACAAATGTGTTGTGCTCATGTTGATTTTTTCGCCAACACTTTCTTGAAAATCGATTTGTTTCTAGAATGTTTTGGCCTCCCTGGTGGTTGGCGAACATAATGCGGTAGACAAATTTGATCCACAACATTGGTAGGTATGGAGAGAGAATTATCCCTTGGCATTATGGCTTCCGAGTACGTGTTGTACAAGTAGTTTTTGTGGTAGTAGTGATGACATGATGGAATCGGGGAGATTTTCTTACTGTTGATGCTGCTGGAACGTGCAGACAAGGAATTTTCTCCAAGTCGAATATGCAGCACGTACACTTCTTTGTCCTCAAATTAACCACATGGAGTGATGCTCCACTCGTAACTTGAATCTGATCTGCATCTATATCTTACACATTCAGAAGCTTTGCGTAGTCCATGCGGCCATGTTTAATGGAACGTAATCAAATTTGATCAAACCCAAAAACAAGACATTTAGCAAAATGGTATTAAATATGCGACATAAGTAAAAATAAATCTGCAGACATATTCAACAAAACTGCAGACACAGTAAAAAAATGTGAGGAAAAATTCATAAAATATAAAAACGAAAGGGTAAACAGTTCACCTGCAATATTGTTTGGACTCCACGGGTGAGAGAAGTATTCATCTTCAATGCATCACTCCTTTTATCTGAAAACCATCTAGTCAACATAGCCCGAACTAGGAGATGAACTATAGGCAACGCTCTAGAGTGTGACAAACCTTGTTAATTGACTATGCAATATTACTTGTAGTAAAGTTGTATATATCACCAGAAAAATGCACACGTGTCCATAATCGAACATCTGCTTTGTCGAGGTAACTATGAAGCAATGGATTGAGTACCTCAATTTGATTGAAGATGGTCTCGAAGTCAACAATTCTGAATGCATTCGTGGCCTTCTTAACCAAAATGAAGTCCTCTCTACCTCTAAAGAGAACCAATATGTTCTTGTACATATGGTAAGTGCATATTCCGTGACTACTTTTTGGATACACTCTTTGAATAGCTTTTCCTATTGATTTGTGCTTGTCAGAGATAATGGTAAGACTTTCATTATCTGGTATCACATAACTAAGTTGTTTGAAGAACCATTCCTACGAGTCATCATTTTCCGTATCGACCACGACAAAAGCAATAGGAAGTATCTGAAAATTTCCATTCGGAAAATTGCCATCCTGAGTACCGTCAACGACAACCACTTTTCGCATGTACGAAACACCTTTAATGCTTGCTCCAAAGGATATGAACGTAGACTTGAATATGTTTTCCTCGTCGACATCAAGGCTTGTAAGTGTTTCTGGATTAGCCCTTCAAATCATGTACAAGTATTTAGGTAGTTCCTCATACCCACTCTCGGGGGTACCTCTAACCAACTCACGTGCACATCATAAAGTACGATACACCTTCCAATATTTTATCTGGAAAAAGATTGACCAGAATTAAATCATCAACTACATGAATAAAGAAGACATTCAATCTGTACGCACAAATCAGAAGATGTTAAAAAGTCTGTAACTGTATGAATGAAGAAAAGTAGGCAAAACTCAACAGATATGAAAAATCTGCAAGTACACGAATGAAAGAAGACAATAACTCTGCAGATAGATACGAAAAATCTACGAATTCCAATAAATCTGCGGTGACGTACCTTTATTTGAAATCATTTATTCAACGCTTCGGCGACATGAGTTGGTAATACCGTTGGGCCAACGCCACCTACAAAATCCTTATACATTCTCCCATGTATCTCTGAAGTTGCCTGTCATGCACGTGTTGAACGTTGAGTAATCAAACATGTAAGCTCTTGAACATATGTATTTACGTGAAATCTCAGGAAATCTCTAACAGATGTAGCTCGCACCTTCCAACTATAATCTTTTACCCAACACTTGACACCCAATAGTTCATGAGTTTATCTATCCAAATAGTAGTCAAACTTTTGTATGACTATCAAGATTTTTAACCTTGTTTCCAAATCCTCTTTTGTTTCAAATACTTGTTTGACTATGCCTATAGAAGAAAACTCCAACTTACCAGAATCATCATTGTCCTTAGGTTGTTCTATGAAGACATCATAAGCTTTTTTTTAACAGGCGATTTTGCCATCTCTTCATCTTCGTCCAATGGAATACCATAGGAGTTGTAATTTTCGTTGTCAGGGTTTATTCAGTCAGAGTCATTGCAATAATCGAAAATATATTCTTCCTCCTCTTCACTCTCTTCATCTGCTTCTTCCAAATTCTCATATGTTTGCGATCAATAAGATCATCATCCTCAACTTGACCTTCAACTTTTTCCTTCATTGCCACGCACAAGCGAAGAGTGTCCGTTTTCGATTGACCTAAAAAGCTTGAAATTGTCTACCATTACCTACAATTTCAAGAGGTGTATCTGAAGGTAATTTCAGGAGGGTCTTCTTTGAGAACATGTAACTCAACTCTAGATCAACGATTCTCGTATCAAACCCATAATCCTCATACATCATTCAAACAAAATCATCATAATGTGTTTTCACAATTACCTTGCAGGACTCGACATCATCTTGTATTGTCAACGACAAAAATCAATCTTCAATTTTTGAGCATCCACTTCCCACAAACGATTATGATCTGCTCCATGAAAAATCTGAGTTTTATTTTCTCTCAAGAGTGTTTATGCAGAAAAAAATTTTATTAAAGAAGAGAATAGGACGTTGTAGATCTCAAGATTGAAGAATATGAGATAAGAGAATAAAAATTAGAGAGAGGAATCAGAGAAGAAAACCTAAACGCAGAGATCTAAAAAACGCGGCTTTTGAAGTGACGACAGTTACGGATAAAAGGAAAATTAAGTCCACGTCATTAAAATTTCACGTCTTTATTTCTTAAATCAACATTTATCCGGAAAAAGTCTGTGGCACGATGAATAAATATGCGACACATTATATGGAGAATAAAAGATCATTTTCCTTAATAATTTTTGTTGTTAAGGTGTTAACCCTCTCTTTTTCAAGAATAAAGTGTGTCGATCATAGAAAGAAAGACTAAGTTGTGTAAAGATTATCTTTGCGGTTTATCGGTGGACACAAAACAATAGAACATAGTTTTCTTCGTTCTTTAACACTTTAACAAATAAGTTTTAAGACTTCCAAATGCTTAAACAAATAGTTTTTCATATACTCTCAGCATTGTAACAACAAAAATCGAGTTGAATATTTACATAAAAATCTGCGATTTACGGTTAAAAAATCTAAGATATCTTTAACATATCTGCGATAACAAATCTGGATATGAAGATACTTAATAAACATGCCACAATATGTTTGAAACAAAGGTAAAAAACTTTTGTGCCACTCTAGTAAGAGATAAGTCTGCATAAACTGGACAACAATAAATCTATAACCAAAATAAAAATATATGCGATGGTTATTAAATCTGCGAAAATATATAATAAATCTACTACCACTACGTGTTAGATTAGTTATTATTTTTTCTAACAAAAATCTGCTGTCACACCGCAGATTTTCGTTCTCAAAAATAATTTAGTAAGTTCATAAAATAAAATCTGTGACATTTTTGAGAAATTAATCATTGGTAGACAAATAAATATGCAATAATGGGGAAAAAAGTCTGCGAAAATAATTAAGTCAGCTATCATTGCAAAAAAAATCTGCAACAAACTTTTCCCAAAAATATGTAGTGAAAAAATAACTCTGCCATCTCTTTGTTAAAATATTTGCCATGAAAAGTAAATATGTAGTTGAAAACTAAATCTGCGGTAATAAAAAAATTTGCGGTATCATTACTAATACAAATTTGTGGATAAAAGAAAAATCTGCAGTAAAAATTTTTATGCTTTCGAAAATTAAGTGTCATTTTGGGAAAGAAAATCAGTTTTTTTCCTAAATAAAGAAAGTTTTTTTTTTTATGCCAAAATATGCTAGTGGCAGATCTGTAAGTAACTTTTTTGCTATCAAATGATTATAAGGGCACTTTGAGCATGAAAATTACCAAAATAACTCTAAAATCTTCCACACTAATCTAGTAATTATTGGATTTTCCGAGACTATTTGATGTGTATATATTTTCTTGCATATTTTAGTGCATTTTAACCTAGTTTTATCCACATTTAGGTTTTGTATATTGCATATAAGTCTTAGAATCCATAAGTTTGAGTCTAGAGTCTATCTAAGGATCATAGTGCATTTGCATGTCATTTCCTTGCATTTGTAGGAGCAACTTTGGGGTGGATTTATGGAGGCTCTAGAGCTGGATTTGAGGTGGATTTGGAGCTAAGGAATCAAGGAAAAGAGGAGCCAAATGCTATGAGAGAAGATGGAACCAATGAGAGCAAGAAAAGGAAGGAAGAAGAGGCCACAAGTTGCTAAGGTGGCCAGTTGTCGACCTGGATGTCGACAGTAGGGCACCTTGGGTCGACAATTACCTTGGGTCACGCCTATGTTTAATTGAATGTAAAAATGAATTGGCGATGAAGTTGTTTTTGAATGCTTAGCTTAGATTCTAAGAGTTGGTCTTGTGATGATAATAGAGAAGTACTTAGACTCTTAGATGATCTTTGCACTATTTTACTTGTCCTGAGGACATTAGGCATAAGACATTACTTTTCCTATCCTGGTTTTGAGTTCCCATTTGCAAACCTCATTTCCGGGATTGGTCTTTGTTGTTTGCTTAGGGACAAGCAAAGGGTAAGTCTGGGGGTATTGATGTGTATATATTTTCATGCATGTTTATGTTCATTTTAGCTTAGTTTCATCCACATTTAAGTTGTATATATGGCATTTAAGTATTAGAGTGCATTATATTGAGTCTAAAGTCTAGTTTAGGCATATCTTGCATTTGCATGCATTTTCTTTGCATTTTGTAGGTGCAACTTGGGATGGATCTATAGAGGCTCTAGGCATTGATTCAAGGTGTGATTGAAGCTAATAAATTATGGAGAAAAGGAGCAAAAGGCTATGGAAGAGTTGGGGATCAACTGGGCATCAAAGAGGAGCAAGAAGCATCAAAAACTGCTCAAGGTTTCCTCCCATCGACCCTTAGGTCGATAGCCAGCTACCTAGGGTCGATGGCCAGCAAACTGGGCAGCAACTCACATATTTTCCTCTGTAGGTTGCCAGCCATCAACCCAAGGCAGGATCCCATCGACCAGATGGATCGATGGCTGACAACATAGCCCGAAAATACCATTTTAGGGCTTCTTCCACTCTCTCTTTATTGGTCTAGAAATAACTAGATCCTTTAATAAATCATTATCCAAAGTCCATCACACCTCTAGATTGAAACCCGAACTTATAACCATCATCCCAAGATCCATCTTTATCTTATTGCCTTTACTCGTTTATTTATTTAAGTCTTTACTTTTATGCTTTACTTTTCTTCTTTACTTATGTTTCTTTGATTTGATTTCATTTAATCACAAAAACCAAAACCCCCTTTTTATATTTGCTTAGCTTAAGAACGCTTGTGTATTCTTAAAGTTTGAACTTATCTAGCTTAGGTTTGCTCCTTGTGGTTCAACCCCAAAGTACTACAGCAGCATATCCGTGCACTTGCGAATTGTGTGATGGTTAGGAAACGAGCTTTTATAAATTTAAAGCTTCGTTCGTAGCGCCTCTTGTTTTGCATGATCAAATAGGCGCTCAAAAAGTTTTTGGCGCCGTTGCCGGGGAGCCAATATAGGTAGTTCTAGTTTATCTTTGAGATTTCAATTCTTTTTGAGACTAAGCTTTTATTTTTAAGTATCAAACTAATCTGTTTGCTTTTGTGTTTGTTATTTTGCTTTACGAGGTAATGAATCCAAGGGATCAAAGAGGTTTGAATGTGCAAAGATTGAACTTGGGCAGGGAATAACCAAGAATGAATATGAGAAATGGAAATGATGATAGGTGTGTCATGGAAAGGTTCTACTTTCAAGAGGACCGTGCGCTTCAAGAGTTAATTGGGGATTTTGATACGCCATTCACCAATCCTACAAGAATGGGTATAAGATATCCTCAAAACAACCTTCCTCACTTTGAAATCAAGCCAAGTTTGATTGGATTGGTACAAAGCTTGCGATATTTTGGGCTTAATGAGGAAAATCCCATTGAACATCTCTACAACTTTGAGAGATTTTGTGAGACGGTTAAGATGCAAGGAGTACCCGATGATCTAGTAAAGCTTGCTCTTTTCTCGTTCTCCTTGGAGGTTAAAGCTTCTCAATGGGAAAGAAGTGTTAAAAGCTCATCAATAATCACATGGGAAGAATGGAAGAAGCGATTTCTTGAAAGATTCTACTCTCACAAGAGGACTATCAAGTTTAGAAATGACATTGCCTCTTTCAAACAAAGAGTAGAGGAAACCTTTGGAGAAGCATGAGAGATATTTAGTGGATATGTGAGAAGTTGCCCACATCATGGCTTTAGAAAAGGTAGCCTTCTACAAATTTTACACCAAGGAGTCCATGGACAATTTTGGCTTGCTATGAACACGGCAAGTAATGGAAATTTTGCTAGCTTATCAACCGAACAAGGTGAGAAGTTGGTCAAAAATTTAGCAAGAAGCTACCATGATGATAATGGCTTTGAGAATCACTCTAGAATGGATGATAAACTCTATAAGGAGATGAGTGCTAAGATTGAGAAACTTGCAAAAGTTTGTGAAGAAGCGATGATGCATCCAAAGGAAGAGGATTCAACTAGAGAAGCTCTTAGAGGCCAACAAGAAGAGGTTAGTTTTTTTCAAGAAGGATACAAAGAGTATTATTCCCAAGAAACTTCACCAAG